>CM035806.1:119571285-119583593 GCA_020466095.1 Chlorops oryzae
TTTTTGCATAAGCTGTATCAAAAAAATGGTCCCTAAATGTTTCAAACCTTTATCCCCAAGGCTAATGATAACAAAACATTGCTTCACTAGGGCCAAAGCTATGTTAGTATACGTTCTAATAATATCAATTTCAGCAAGTTTTATTTCTTCTCCAATTTCAAAGCGTTGTAACTTTCTTCCCCATTAACCGATTACATTACTATTTACCATTTAAGAAGCCTTATTTTATCTTCTTTCAGATTGCGGGAAATAACTTTTAGCTTCTTTGGACTCTTTTTCCAGAAAACACTGTTAAACAACAAAGGCCAAAACCGACAAAAAAAAAAAAAAACATGTTACAAAAATTGTCATACCGTCCACAAATATGAATTGATTCTGTTCAATTAAGGATTTTATGATAGAGATAGAAAGAGAAGTATTCTTCTGGTTTGTTGACAGTTTCGATATCTTACGTTTTTTTTTTTGTTGTTGGTTGAGACCTATTACCTCAGATATACGAAAAAAACGCAACAAACTCGAAGATTTTTGACTCGAACCACCGTCATCCAAAGAAATAGTTCGAGTTATAGAGTAGCCCGTGCGTGCGTAATTTTTCACTCACTCACGGTGAAAATCACGATATTTGAACTCACGCACATTCAATGACATGACGTGATTGTGCGTGACTTGCAATAAGAGCGTGCGTGAGCGTGCGTGAATGGTCACTCACGCGCCCAGCTCTATTAGAGATTTCGAGTTGGGCAAATGAAATTTCGTTTAAAATATTTAATATTGCCACCCGATTCAGTTCGAGTTATGGAAGTTTGACCATATAATTAAATGGTCATCCCCTCAATGCTCTATAAAAACTTATACACACACTCGATGTTATCGACCTGAGAATGCGCTTTATGGGCTTGCCCACATTTCTGTCTTCCTTCATATTTGGTCCAGTCCTATTTATCTATCGGACGGGCCTCCGCTTCAACTTCCATCTGCTCCACTACACATCTTTATTTTCTTATTGTCCTACAACTCTGACTCCACCTTGTTCCGAAGTCAAGTGTCTTAAAATCCGCGAAGTCAGTTTGAAGATTTTTGAAGTGAAAACTTCTATAGGCGCGTTGAGCAGGGAGCAAATCTTTAAGTTCAAAATGCATTTGTATATGTTGTAACCGTCACGCTCGTCGTGTACGTATATCTCGGCTATATTAGTGTGCGTAGCTTTCAGTGAGAAGCATTCCTAAAAAGTTTTATGTGATTCGTCGACGTAACACCCCAGTCGGCAATTTGATATTCCATGAATATCTTCTTTTGGAAATTCATTGATGACAAAGGAAAAATATTACGTCTTAAAAATTCGTGAGTGGTTAAAAACAAATTCTACGATAGCTATCATTCATTTTTATGACATCGCAATTATAATTTTGAACGACAAATTCCGCATAGAAACTATTGCAGAAATAGTAATAGCTAAACATTGCATATTCCGACTGGGATTTGATTCAACTCGCTCTTGGTTTCTCACTTTGACTTCGGTTCTCTCAGTTCATTCGATCTTCTTTCTCACTACAGCGCAAAGAGAGTATGCAAACGGTTGCCATTTAAAAAGATATAAAAGTGCCACAGCGATTCAAAAAGAGCCAATGGGAATTAAAAGGGTCCAACACTTATATTACATGTATATATGTATGTATATTGTAAAACAAAAATTTTGTGATGTGGATTAGGTCCGCTAAATCTAAATTATTTTGAGTGTTTGCACCGAAAATTTTTTGCTTTGAATTGGTCACTGAGTAATTTTTGTCGTGGCGTAATAAAGCCAAAAAAGAGCCAAATACAATGAAAACGAGCCACACCGCCGGCTGTAAAATATAGTGTCAGTTTTGCGTTAAAACGCCAACTGTGGCAGCCATGAGTCATATCTGCTCAATAATGCGTGTATGTATGTTCCCAGCAGAATATAGTGTCGGCGGTGAAAAAGTCCAAGCGTCTTTCATTGCGGACGCCTCGGTGATATGCTCAGCATGAGAGTGTCTGCGAGGTGGAGCGACATAGTCATGCCAATGTGTTTACATATAATTTTTAAATGCTCAGGATATCTCAATGCGCTATGCACTTTTCCTATGAACGTTTTTAGGGAACGTGTCCAAACTACGTGACCCTTTTAGGGGGGGGAGGGGGGTCCTGAAAGTACTACACTTGGACAAATTGGTCACTTAAAATATTCTACGGATTGTCACCGAGGGGGGGAGGGGGGTAAAAAGTAGTAAAAAATGGTTCACGTAGTTTGGACACGTTCCCTTATGTACACATCGAATCATAGCACCGAAATTGAACATGTGGTAGGCGGTTGTAGGCGGCAGGCATTGTTGGCCGCTGGGACGGTTCATCGCTTCTGTAAGCAGCACTTTGGCCGGTGGGTACTAATAGAAAACGAAAGCTCGACGTTGTGATTCTTAGTATTGTCACTGGGCATGCAACATATTGTATTGTACATATTGTATCTCCGGTGTCCTCGGATAATGATAGAGACGACGATGAAAAATCAAATGAAACTAAAATATATAAAATATTTTCTGGCGAAAAAAACTCGTCTCATTTTTTCTAAAAACCCAATTCAAATATGAACAACTCATCGGATTTTCTTTTTCTGGGTCTTGAAATGCTCTTAGAAATCCACTCATTTACTTAAGATAGCCTAAACCTGAATACCGAATCTTCTTCGGAAATTATATGGGCTTGAAATCAAGTTTTTGTACAAAGTTGTTAAAAATTTCTTAAAATTTTTGCCTTTATCGCCCTATAGCTCCTAAGCTGTTGAACCGATTTCATCCATATGTATGAGGGATATGCTGTATATTTACTCTTCTTTTATATGAATTAAATTTTTTGAAACGGTCGAACGATAAAACTACGACTAAAAAATATTGACAAAAAATCGCAAAACCTTTCTTAGCGAATATTTAAAAAACGCGAGCTAACTTTCAAACTTAAAGCATATATTTTGCTTCAGCGAAACAAATACGACAAAAAAAAAGTTGGTTTCAAGTCAAAGGAAAATTTAGTGTTGAGCAGTGTAATTAATTGTTAAAACTTTGTGCAGCCAGCAATATATTTCAATAATAAAATACTTTACATATAACATGCCTATAATTGTTTCTCTGAGTCTCATTAAATGTAAAGATCCAGATTGATTTTAATAATTTTAAATCAAATATTATGCATTTCAAACTTCAATACACATTCTATGTTTTCACTTCCAACGGCAGTTCCATAACTGCCAACTTTTTTTTATTGAGTTTCAATTTTTAACATAAAACGTCAAAGCAAATTGAATAAGCTCCTCACCGGCACCCATTTGCTCCACCACTTGATGAAATTGCATCGTATAGAATGGCATTGTCACGGCCCATGTGCAGGGGTGGGCACGCGAGCACGAAACGAGCAAATGAGAGCGAAAATTCGTTGCTCGCGTGAACAGATATAAAGAGCGCACTCGCAACGAGCTCACCCAGCGGCGCAAATGTACGTTACGGAATCCAATACTTCTCCAATACTTAGCGGTCAGTATGCCAGAAAGAATCGATTACAAGCTTCATTACTTTTACATAAGCATGGCCGCTTTGTAATCAGCTCCCTTTACGAACTTATTGACTTGTAGCCAAAGAAGTATTCCGCTTCCGAATACTAATCGAGCGTTTGCTACATTATAGTGCTTTAGTACCTCAATAGAAAATTTCGCATCTAGACCTGGCGTGGCTCAGTGGACAGAGTGCGTGCCCTAGAATCCAAAGTGCTTGGGTTCGAGTCCCACTCTGATAGGCGCCAAATTTTTTTATTTCTATTTTTTTTATTAAAAAATAATGCTTCCAAAATCCAACTCCTAGGAATTTTGCCACGAAAGCCCTTTTATTTCTACTATTAATCTCTTATTTTTACCCATTGGAGCACAATTTTGCGAATTTCAACTTTTTCCACTTTTTCTTGCCTGCCCGGAGGTTCGAACTCGGGTCTTCCGACTGCTAGCTCAGGCACTTTCCACTGCACTATCGCCATCTCTGATTAAAAGGCAGGAAATACAATATTTTATAAAATATTTCAGACAATATTAGCAAGGATATTCTATTACAAGTATGCTTTCGGTAATGCATTTTGTCGGCGCAACCCAGTAAGCCGCTGGGCAGTTGTTGTTAAGAAGACGTTTGTCGAATGATTTGTGCGAATCAGTGATGCCACTCGCTCAAAAAATAATGTATCAAAATGATTTTTCAAAAGTATCAAAAAGTATCACCATTTCTTAAGAAAAGTATCAAAAGTGTAATTTGATAACCCCAATGAAAATGTCCATAAAAAATTGAGCAAACTTTACTAAAATAAGAAATGGAAACTCTTTACTTTCTTCCGGTTGCATAAGAATTGTAAAAAAAACTTCAAATTTCAATGTTAAAAAAATAAGTCTTTATTTTCACAATTTCAAAAGATAAAACAAGTAAGAAAGCTAAAGTCGGTCAAGCACGACTTTGAAATACCAAGCGTCCCGATATTATTGGCGCACTATGTTTTACCTCTCCATTTGTGGGCATAGCAGTGCGCGGAACACATGCATTTTTTTCCTACACTTTTCATTTGCCTTGGTTAACCTATGTTGCGAATTTGAAGCTTTTACGTCTTTTACTTCGGAAGTTACGATAATCCTGAAAAAGCATACGTGTAAAGGGTTTTCCATCGCAAATGAGATAGTCTCGAAAATGCGAATTTTCATACATAAAGATGTTTTAAAGTATCGATATTTTTCACACCGATATTACATCCGCATCCCCCAGAATTATTGCTGTGCAGCAAATTATACTAATAAGTGCGTACTTTTATTCTTAATAGTGATAAATTCTAAACTGTCAGCTGTTTGTAGTTTTCAACCGTTTTTCACAAGCGAAAATGCGATACAGTTTATTCTGCTTAGCTGCATTCAATTATTTTCCAAACAATTTTGGCCACTTACGTGAAAAATGCGCCTACTCGATTTTTTTTTAGCTGCATTATTGAGCCACTTATCAGAATTTCTTTAACAACACATGTCAGGCGCTTAAAAGAACGCCGTCCAAATATTAATTTTATTAACAAAAAACATATTTAACTTTTGTAAGAAAAGTAAAATTCTTTCATAACTGACTAGAAATAAAAAACAAGTAAGGGTGTTATAGTCAGGCGAGCCTGACAATAGAATACCCAACGCAAACACACATCTTCAAATAATTTTTAATATCAGGAGTTATTTAAGGCCATAGGGGCCCCATACACCGACTTTTAATTAATTTCTTTATTAAAACCGCCCCTTTGTCACGCCCACTTTTCCAATTTTTCGGAATTCTAATCGGGGGCTTAAATATACGCGCATATTCTAAGTTTCATTAAAATATTTGGAAAAAGTCAGATTTTGGGGCAGTTTTGAGATTTTTGTGACAGACCCTAGTACTGGAGGTACCCTTAATAATGGACCGATCAAGAACATTTTTAGGCAGGATGTTTATGGCTACAAAGGAAGTACAAGTGCTAATTTTAGTTCAAGTCCCATAGGCGTTTCGGGAGTAGGAGACCACTTTCGAAAAACGCCCTTCTGCCACGCCCATTTTTCTAATTTTTGTAAATCACATTAATTGGCCTAAAATATGTTCAAATGCCAAATTTCATCAATATATCTTGAAAAACATCGGTTTTGGAGCAGTTTTTGTGATTTTCATAACAAACCCTAGTACTAGAGGTACCCTTAAAAATGGTCCGGTCGGGTCCATTCTCGAATTTGTTCTTACTCATGGGCCTGTGAGTACGCATACCAAATTTCATCAAGATAGCTCAACTCAGTGCCGTAGCAATTCCGTTTTGCGTGGAGGGGCAAAATTAGTTTTTATACCCGACACACTCTGTATCGAGGGTATATTGCGTTTGTGTGGTTGTGTGTAACAACCAGAACCAGTCGACATAGACCATACAAAATGTATATAGAAATGATCAGCGTCACTAGGAGATTCGATTTAGCCATGTCCGTCTGTCTGTCTGTCTGTCTGTCCGTCTGTCTGTTTGTATACAGTTTTCTTATCGAAGGAGTTGAGCTATCTTGACGAAGTATGGTGCTCACGGGGACATGAGTAAGAACAAGTTCGATAATGGACCCGATCGGACCATTTTTAGGGTACCTCCAGTACTAGGGTCTGTTATGAAAATCACAAAAACTGCTCTAAAACCGATGTTTTTCAAGATATTTTGATAAAATTTGGCATATGAAAATATTTTAGGCCAATTAATGTGATTTACAAAAATTAGAAAAATGGGCGTGGCAGAAGGGCATTTTTCGAAAGTGGTCTCCTACTCTTGACTTGAACGAAAATTGGCTCTTATACTTCCTTTGTAGCCATAAACATCTTGCCCAAAAATTGTCTTGATCGGTCCATTATTAAGGGTACCTCCAGTACTAAGGTCTGTCACAAAAATCTCAAAACTGCCTTAAAATCAGACTTTTTCGAAATATTTTAATGAAACTTAGGATTAGAGCGTATATCAAGCCTCCGATTAGAAATCAAAAAAATTGGAAAAGTGGGCGTGGCAAAGGGGCAGTTTTCATAAAGAAATTTAACAAAACTCGGTATATAGGACTCCTTATGGCCTGAAAAACACAGAAATAAAAATTTAAATCCAACACAGCTTTTATTTATTTAACGTCAATGAGACACGTGATCAGGAAGTATTTTTATTAAGAAAAGTAAAATGCTATACGTGTGATGGTTAATCGAGGTGACAGTTAAAAGAGACGGATAACCAAGGCTCGAAGCACAATTTGGTAACATCATTTGTCATTATCGTCGGGTATGACATCGGCCGATCGCAGAGTGAAATAAATATTGACGAGTTTCTTCGATGTCTCGACCGAAAGCCTATTTCTGATGTCATTGTGAACGTATCCCCAATGAGAAAGTATCATCGATGGAAGAAAAATCTCGATGTTTAGTCCTCAAAAACATCGATAACACCGATGTTTACGCATTTTCGGTGAATATCGATCATCCCTAAGTGAATACATTAACAAATCAGCAGTTGTGAATAAAAAGAGTTGTATATTTGGTTCTTTTTAAGTTTCATACATTTATTACATTTCTTACGTAAATTATGTAAATTTTACGTTTTTTACGTAAATTACATATTTTTATCAAAAACGTGTAATTATGCCATCCCAGACCTCCACTAAAATATACAACTGTTCAAGTATTTTCTGATGTATTCCCAATTGAATACACCGTCTAAATACTTTAGTGTGAATACATAAAGCGAAAGGACACAAAATAGATTATTTTCAATCGTTTATTAAGTTAACGTCCTTATTATCTATTCACAACTTATTACCTTAATACCAATAACTCCTAGCAACTATTTAATTAACTTTCCTAAGTCCCTACATTTTGAAACACTAAGGTCCTCACTCGTATCGCCGTTGCCACTGGTGAGTACGTGCGCTTCGAGTTGAGACCTCTCAAACTGTTCCATACCAAAGGCCTGTTTTACGCTATTTACACGTTAAGACATTTCGATAACGAAGCACACTTTTTGTGGACTAGGGACGCGCGGAGATGTGTTATGGTAGCGTTTTTCTCTCTACCCACGGCCTCCCTTGTAGAGTTGTAAAATTTAAGAAAAAATCGATTTTCGATTAATCGAAGACCTGCATAGTTATAAATCGATGTTGGATGATTAATTGAAGCAATAAATCGATTAAATCGATTTATTTTTCATTTTTTCCAAACCTATTTATAATGCCTATTTTTTGTTTTCTGAAGTTTATAAAATAACAGAGTAACAGTATTTTTAAAAATATTGCTTCGCGAATGGGGTAAAAGTCGAAAAATAACAGTTGCCGTTCAACGCAACTACAAAGGGGAATTGCCAAAGAATCGAAGAGCAAGATTGACTTATGTTTAAGCAGTCAATCAATAATTGAGGTCTTTTACACTGTAGAAGTTGCAGATCGGAGGAGGAAGAAGAACCAGCAAGCCACCTCATGTGTCACTGCCCGAGTCTGGCCAGGAGAAAATCCAGGCTGCTCGACTCCTTCTTCTTCTCCTCCCTCACCGAGCTAACATCTGTTCGAATAAAAGACATGGCTCGCTTCATAAATGAGTCTAACTGGCTCCACCAAAGGTGTAACTAGGAAGGCATGCCTTCCCTCGTAGTATCACAACGGGCCCATATGCGGCCTAAGTGTGTCCCCTTAAAGGGGGCAGCCACCCTAACCTAACCTTACCTAACGCTAGTCAATTAATGATATTCAATTATAGTTCTGTTCACTTTAAGAGGTGCATTCAGAAGAATTGACCGTCAATTTCTGTATTTTTTCAATTTTTACATATCGTTTTGCTCATATTTTAAACACTTTCCAGAGTTTCCAAAAAAATTTAACATCGAAAGAAAAAATCGATTTTATTAAAAATCGAAAAAAACATAATCGATTCTAAAAAAATCGATCGAAAGCCAAAAAAATCGATTAAATCGAAACTTTGAATGTTTTTTTTACAACCCTACTCCCTAGCCATCGAAAATTTGTTTTATTATCGAAATGTCTTAACGTGTAAATGGCCTCTTTCCAAATCTCGATCTTCCGCTTTTATTGAAAGAAAGTGTCGATGCTGCATTATCGATTTCCCAATCGATGCAAGCCGATTTTGCATAGTCGCGGGTTGAAACTTCTAGAACTATTTCGTAAGTTTTACGCTGACCTGCGCGTGCCATCGTTTTGTTGTTGTTGTTCTCTGCCAGCTAGCACTTTAAGCCGAAACAGGTGTTACAATTGTTGTTCTTCTCGAATTTCCTTGCATTCGGAAATTCGCTTATGCTGCCCACACACGACACACCGATCCGTAAACCGTCATTTCGCTCTAGTCGTCGTGCGGTCAACATGTCAGCTAAAATTACTCCAGAAAGGCTTTACTAACATTTGCCATTTCTTCCGTTGATGTTTACGCGACAACGATTACAGAAAAAAAACAAGTAAGAAAGCTAAAGTCGGTCAAGCCCGACTTTGAAATACCCAGAGTCCCGACGTTATGAGCGCACTATGTTTTGCTTTTCTATTTATGGGCGTGGCAGTGGGAGGGCCACATAAATTATTTCCCTACACCTTTCATTCGCCTTGGTGGACCTATGTTGCGAATTTGAAGCTTCTACGCCTTTTACTTCGGAAGTTACGAAAATTCTTCATTTGTGGGCGTGGCAGTGGGCGGGCCAAATAAATTTTTTTCCTACACCTTTCATTCGCCTTGCTGAACCTATGTTGCGAATTTGAAGCTTCTTCGCCTTTTACTTCGAAAGCTACGAAAAATCTTCATTTGTGGGCGTGGAAGTGGGCGGGCCAAATAAAATTTTTTCCTATACCTTTCATTCGCCTTGGTCAACCTATGTTGCGAATTTGAAGCTTCTACGCCTTTTACTTCACACGTTACGATAAGCCCTTATTTGTGGGCGTGGCTCACGGAGGGCGGCGTCCATTTTTTGCCAGGATATGTCCCTTTTCGTATTTTACCAGTACACCAAATATCAATGGAATGTGTTGAGTGGTTCGCAAGTTACACTTCCGCTCATTTGAATAGGTTTGAAATATTTTTCATGTATAAGCATATCTTGTTCAGGATGTGTTTCAATTATATGGTCTTTCTGTATGTGTATTGAGAGGTCAATCATTTACCAACAACTGTGGAAAAGATCATAACATAATGACCACCCGTTTAGATGATATGGTTACTTTTGTAAAAAATTACAAAAAAATCGTTCAATTTTTCGGCTCATTTGAATAGGTTCATTAGCGTTATTTTTAATTTAGTGTGAGGGGCGCTTAAAGACCGTTAACATTTATCAAAATTTCGTTACAACACTTTGACAATTTATGAAAAAAACAAAAATGGGATGCGGAAAAGTCTTGACTGAAGCAGAAAAAGGCAAAATCCAAGCTTATAAGGAAAGTGGTTTAATTCACGCAAATATTGCCGCAATAATTGGACGAAGCCAAAATGTAGTAAGCAGGATTTTAAGGAATGAGTCTAATTATGGAAAAAAAAACATGAAAGGAAGAACTCATAAAGCTACAACTGCCGCAGAAAGAAGACTTATCCAAAGGAAGGCGTCGAATTCTCATCACAGTGCTGCAATAATTAAAGAAATTACGCGTGTTAAAGCTAGCTTAGCAACCGTTAAACGCGTCATACAGGCTGCTAAACATTTAAAGAGGCTCAAACTTAAAAAAAACACCACTTAACGTAGCTCGTAAGGAAGCACGGATGCATTTTTATCGACAACACATGTCTTGGGATAACCAATGGAAAAACGTTGTATTTTCCGACGAAAAAAATTTCAATCTGGAAGGACCAGATGGGCATAACTATTACTTCCATGACTTGCGTAAGGAAGAGCAGTACCTGAGTCGCAGTGTAATGGTGTGGGGTGCCATTTCCTATTATATAACTATCGAACTACATTTTCTTACTTCTAGAACGGAATTAGCTATAAAAATGTGATTCAGAATGCTTTTATTAACATTTTTGAAATTTTTGGACCATTGTCTTGGAGATTCCAGCATGATAATGCACCCATTCATACTGCTAAAGTTGTCAAGGAGTGGATTAAGAGCCAAGGTATCCAGTTAATAAACTGGCCTCCATAGTCTCCAGACCTCAACATCATAGAAATCGTTTGGGGCTTACTTGCACGAAAAGTTTATGACTCGGGAAAGCAATATGAAACCACGGAGCTCCTCAAAGAAGGTATTCAAAACGCTTGGGCAGAAATTTCGCTTAACTTTCTGCAAAAGTTATACGAATCTATTCCACAGCGAGTATTTGAAACAATTTCAAAACATGGAGGATCCACGCACTAGTAGTGCTTTAAAATATGTTCAATTAACAATATTAAAATAAAAAATCATAAAAAAATTTGATATTTAAATATTTATTTTATTTTTATTTCTGATGAACCTATTCAAATGAGCCGAAAAATTGAAAGATTTTTTTGTAATTTTTTACAAAAGTAACCATATCATCTAAACGGGTGGTCATTATGTTATGATTTTTTCCACAGTTGTTGGTAAATGATTGACCTCTCAATACACATACAGAAAGACCATATAATTGAAACACAGCCTGAACGAAACATGCTTATACATGAAAAATATTTCAAACCTATTCAAATGAGCGGGAGTGTACAAGCAATTTACTGAAAACACATTATATTCATTTGTGGGCGTGGCAGTGGGCGGATGTCTTCCATTTTTACTTAGGATCATACTCGGATCCCGATATACCTGTGTGCCAAATTTCGACTTGATTGGTCCAGCCGTCGGAGGAGATCCGACCACGGACGGACGGACAGACGGACATGTCTAAATTGATTCAGTTTTTGATCCTGATCATTTCTATATATATATGTCTATATCTCCGGAGCTTAGTTCTCCCTGTTACAAGATTCGCACAAAACTAATATACCCCGCTTACGCTGGGTATAATTAGAAAATTCATAGAAAAAAAACAAACCAAAACCGGTTTGAGAGCATGCGAATTGAGAGAGTGCATACACCGCGCCACTCACGCGTCAACAAATCGCTGGTTTATGAAAAATTTCAAATACTTTGGATCGGTGCACAACCCACCCCTCACACGCGTAACGTTTTGTCAACATGGTCAAATCGCTTCGATCCGTATAGCGTGAGTAATACGAAGTCAGTTATGGTTGTTGTTGTTGTTGTTGTTTCGTCGTTGGCCAAAATTGATCGTCATGCATTTATTGTTGTTGCAGACGGTCTTCGATAAGCTGCTTGCTTTTATGGCGACCATATGGGATTATGCTGAATGCTTGTGAGTCGAATATTGACTCACAATCCAACGTTGAGTTTTAAAAATATTATTTTATATGAGGAGCTGGAACTCTTTCCAATTTTTGATCTCAAACATCACCTATAATGAAATCAGATAATACTTTTATCTTTTTCTTTATATGTTCGCACGTTTTTGAGAGCAATCGGCATTGGGCCTTATTAAGACATGGAGTTCCTAATATGGCAAAATAAGGATAATTTATAAAATATTTCAAATGAATAGCTTTAAACACTTTTTGGTACTTTTTTCACATTTTCAAATAAACAAAAGCGATTAAGATCCAAACTCTCTCTAAGTCTAACCATTTTTCGCCAATGTGGCAAAAACCGTTAGCATGGCCTTATTTGGGTAAGTTACCTTATGTGAAGTGCCTAACGACAGACTGTAGCTTAACGTCTTTGTACCAAATAAAGTGTTCTGGGA
>CM035806.1:119583693-119833693 GCA_020466095.1 Chlorops oryzae
GATTTTTAATTTGATATGGCCATTTTTATTTTGCTGAAAGCTGTATTATATTTCCCCTAAATTTTGCTCTCGTGAGGTAGATTTCTGTGCTATAAAACGCTTATAAAACTTAAAACAGGAATAAATTAGATATCGAAACGATAAATAATATAATGCTCGCAAAAGAGCTTTAAAATGATCTCAACCTTAAATGTACACATACTATTTTCTGTTGTATTCACAATATTTTCTGTGTTACTAGTTTTTAGTTTTTTTATAAGAAAAACGTTTGTTAAATACTTGTAATAATACATTAATGTAAAAATATTTGAGAAGTAAAAGTTTTGGTTTTTGTCATAAATTTGCTTTGGCTATTTTGGCTATTTTTTTCTTTATCTGTGGCTATTTTTAAAATTTGGTCGCGGCAACGCTGATAGTAATATATGGTGTGAAGTGAGCGAGAAAAATTTTTCTATGGCGTGGAGGTCTCTGCTTTAGTCGCTCACAAAGTGAGAATTTACGGCAATAATTCACTAGTGTAAAAGGTCTCAATGAAGCAAATGAAAATCTATCGTGACTTTTTTACTTCCATTAAAATGCAAAAATATTCGGCTTTTTCCAGTCGAAGCCAAAGATTAAGAATTGGTCGATCATGCCGATTAGCGAAGCCGAGCCTTCGGTCGGACACTAATAGTTCTATAGTTATATATAGAGGACAAACTCAAACATTTAAATACTCGAAAAACAGCGATGTTGTAATAATTCATTTATGTCATGTTTTGGTAAAGCTGTAATCAATGTAAAACGCTTTCTCTCAAATGTTTAAAATTATTCAGTCGTTTCGCATTCTTGATTTGCTTCTTCGTGAATGAAGTTTTTAAATATCTAAAATTTTTCAAATAGCTTCTTCTTCATTATATTCGCACTCGATTAAAACGTCATTAACGTAATAAAGTTTTTTATTCCAAAAAGGCACTTAACGCCTTTGACTCAATAGTTTTACTACCTGACCCGCTAACACAATCAACACCGATTACTCGTCATGAAATTCGCATTAACCTACATCGTAATGTGTGAAATACATTAAATCTGCACAAAACAAAGTTCTAAAATCGACGAAATTGTTTGTATTTTGATTTGAAATTATCCAGCAAGCAAATTTCGGAGCGCTCCGAATTATACGTCTCAAAAGAGCCTAATGTAAGAGCGTTTTATGAGTAAAAACATAAAATGAAGCGTTTTCGGAGCATCCGGAAATCCTCTTTAAGTACGGGCTCAGACAAAGCTTCATTAGGAGGGTGAAAGCAATTTTATCTCTGTCCGAAAAGAGTATCCGAAAGCGCTTACATTGCTTGCTGGGTAATATTAAAAAGCGTGTTTTGACTGCTGGATAGAATTGCAGCATGCTGAATGTTGAATTTTTTGTTTAATCACTTGTATTCAGCATATCAAATATGAAAAATCCTTTTTTGAAATAAGACGCAGAATTTTTTTTTCTTTTGGTGTTATTTTTATTTTTTTTAAATTAACTGTTCAAAGTGGTTGCCGGTGCTGAAAATACAAGAGTTTATTCTTTTTAGCATATTATTATTTAAGTCAATTTCGTCAATTTTTGCTTTTGCGGTTTCGAATGCATCATTAATTTAATTAGTAAGGTG
This sequence comes from Chlorops oryzae, assembly GCA_020466095.1. Taxonomy (NCBI): domain Eukaryota; kingdom Metazoa; phylum Arthropoda; class Insecta; order Diptera; family Chloropidae; genus Chlorops; species Chlorops oryzae. The sequence goes on from CM035806.1 coordinate 119,585,331, forward strand.
TTCCCTGTTTCGAATTGTTTTGGAATAAACGATTTCTTTTAAATATCCCCATAAAAAGAAGTCCATCGGCGTCAAGTCCGGAGATCTTGCTGGCCATTTGGCTGGACCATTTCTTCCAATCCAACTATTTGGGAAGTGCTGATCCAACCATACCTTAACATGGCGTCCGAAATGAGGAGGAGCTCCATCGTGTTGTTATGTCATTACCTTCTTACACGTAGTGCCATGTTTTCCAGAAGCTCCGGCAGAACGTTCTCCAAAAAGTTCAGGTAGATTGTGGCGTTCAAGCTGGTGTCGAAAAAATATGGCCCTATGATTTGCTTTTCCAAAATACCGGCCCAAACATTTACGGAAAACTTAAATTGACTCTTGGTTGGTCTTACTGCCTGAGGATTAATTTGAGACCACGTATTTGCTATGCTGAATACAAGTAATTAAACAAAAAATTTATGAGTGTGTTTTAAAAACCTATTTTTCCTGAAGTGAAATAAAAAAAAAATTATAAGATATGTACCACAAATTTAAAGTAAATTAATCGAGGATTTTGAAAAAAATTAGAAAAGTATGTGTTTTTTCATACCAAAATGGCTCCCAAAGTAAAAAAATTGAATTTTTTTCAGAATTTTTGACTTTGACCGCTTATTTAACCATCAATGGCTTAAATTCTTACCATAAATTTAATTTTGCCTAAAAGCCAATAGAATTGGCTTTCAAACCGGTTAACAGTTTTTTTCTACGATGAACCGTTATCGTGGGAGATTTTTTTTTCTCGACTTACTGCCTAAAAATTTTAGGGCCCTATAACTCCTCAAGGGTGCATTTGCGACCCCGCCCCCTCCCAAACGATTTTTGGTTCGTCTTGACCCCCTCTATCACCACCCTTCGGATGTACACCGTTATGGGAAGCACCCTGTATATATTATATATATATTTTTTTCTTCCAGTATTACCATATTTGTGTTTTTTACGAATTTAATTATAATCTTTTTTTTTTATACAAATATGTACTTATGTTATTCTCTAAAAAAAAATTTTTTTTTTTTTTTCATATTCTTTTCGTCCAAACAGTAAAAAGTGTTTTATAAGCGCAAAAATACCTATGCTTTCAAGGTATCGATTTTAAATTAAACGTTTTTGAGTATATAAAAATATTTTGTGAATATCTGTATATACTTGTTTATATTTACCAGTTTATTTTGCTTTGCTTGCTCTACCGGCTCGCTATCGCTTTTGTGTTCGGACTCCTTGGTTAACCTAAAAAATAATAAAAAATACATATTATGTGCCCTGAGTCCCTCCTGGATGCTTTCAAAGGCATGGTGCTCTTTAACCATAAAGGTACACTTACAATATGAGATTAAACCGATGTTGCAAAAACTTTAAAATTCGTATGTTTAATATTTTAAAAACAATTATTGTTTTCTCTATTCCGAAAATTATGTAAACCATTTGTTTTTTGTCGCTATTCATTATATAGATATCGCAATAAGCGATATTAAAAAGAAATATTTTGTGACAATAATGATAAAAACAGTCAGCTCTCTTTTTAATCGAGATAAACCTATGTTTTTGGGGGCAATATTTTGAATTTTTAACAAAGCTACGGTACATTGTAGTTATGGGCGAAAAATTTGTCTAGATCTTTTAAATCTCTTGCATGTTTTATCTTAATAATCAATAATTTTAATTTAGATTTGCTTTCTTTGAGAACAGATACTTTTACAATGGAGAAAAACATTTGAATTGATATTTGCATTAGATTCGGACTTTTGAAATACTCGTACAAAGTCCGCTCTCTAACCTCTGATTCTTCATTTAGGTATACTTTTTCAATTGATACCTTCTCATGGGGATTTCTATCTCTATCTGGTGGGTTTCTTTTCAAAATATATTCAACTACTTCTCTATTACTATTGGTACCATCTCTTCTAGTACCACAAGAATTATTCTCGACCTCCTTGTCGAATTCAACTATTTTTACCACAAAAATACCCCTCGAACTCCTCGTCGAATTCGTACTGCAATACATTCGACTTTTTATTCAACATCCCCACCGCTAGATAGTTCCTTTTTATCAATAATTTCTTTTTTCTCAATTTCCTTATAGTCCAACACTAATTTCCACTAAACTAAATGCCACTTTCGCTTCCCTCACTTTGATCGTAACTGCCTCTGCAATACAAATCTCATCGATGTTGGGAGCGACGAGTTGAAGTGACTCTGCTTGCTTAGATCCGAATGCATAATCTCTATAAATTTTTTTTTAAATTGACTCTACCTACTTCCTCTCGGTTAAGGTTCACTGAGTTCATCAAAAGGTCAAACCGTTTATCTTCAGTATCTCCTTTCTGCAGCTGATTTATGTTCGGAATCCCTAAATGCTAAAATTCTGTGCCACAATCATATTCTAACTCAAAAGGTTCTATTCGAATGTCTGTGTTATTTACGTTTAACACGGGCACATAGCCCTTTCCTCTTAGAATATCTGTAATTGTGCCTCCCACAAAAACATTTGGCATAATTTTTTTTTATGAAAAACTATTTCTCCTGAAATTACAGAGCTCATCTCTGTCTATTAGCCCATCTCCCGGAATTTTACTTCCTTTGGGTAAAACATAGAACATAAACTTTAAGTTTTTAATATCGGAATGTACCATTTCTACTATTCCATTACTTTTAACATTGCCTCCGAAGGCTCCCACTAAACTCCTCGTTTCCAATTCATTTACTTCTTTTGCCCTTTTTTTAGCGCCTCCCATTTAATCAAACTTGTGTCAGCACCAGTGTCCACTAACAGGCTTAGCTCCTTGTTTACTGCTTGTACACAAGGAAAAACTACAAACGCGTCGTCCGACACTGAACTGGAACATTGTGTTTCGAAAGTTTGGGGGCTATGTCTAATCAGGTTCATACAAGGTTCTTTATTTTGGCTATTTAACCATTTTCTTATTTCATTGCTCAAACTAAATAAATATTCCTTTAAAATTGCGAAGATATGTACACAAAAGATAAAAATAAAACCAAAAACTGGTTCTTATCTTCGTTTTTACTTTTTGCAATTTCAGCAGTTTTCTCACTTAGTGTTTCTACTTTTTGGGAATAAGTTATTAAATGTGGTTGTTCATCTAAATTTGATGGTTTCAACACTTTTGAAGTTTTGATTTCTCTGTTCATAACTGGTATATCACTTTCGTAAAAGTGAATCACGACATTGTCGTTGAAATGAGTCCTTTGTTTTTTCTTTTTCAATAAACATTCTTTTTTACTGTCTATTTTTTACATGTGATCTGTTTTTATTTTTCAAAATTCTTGATATTTATAGATATCTGTTTCTCCTCTTCATCATCTAAGAAAATCCTATATCTGTCTAATTCCTCTAATTCTATATACTTTTTTGCTTTGTCTTCTGTTGTTTTCGAAATTAGAACTTGATTTGGCCCTTGATATGCTCGCTCTGTCTGGGCTCTTTTCTTTATTTTTCTCATTTAATAATGGGAATGAAAATAAGTTACTAGATTAACTTTTTCATCTGTTTTAAATGGAGGCTTTTTACTCTCAATATTTTTTTACTTTTTTTTATTTTTTTTTTACAAATTCTAAGTTAATTTCGTCTTCGACTCCAAAATTTCGAAAATCTTTCTTAAATTTCAACAGATTTTCCTTTTTACTTTCTATATTCTTTACTCTATTATATAATATATTCGGGGCTTATCTAAATCTTCAAAGAAGGTCTTATGTCCTTCTGATTTTTTGAAAAATGAAATTTTATTTCTGATCCATTAATCTACTATAACAGGTTGGCTGATAAGTCACCGGTCTAACAAAGAAAAACAAATTTTTTTGTCAAAATTCGTTTTTATTATTCAACATAGTTCCCTTCAAGAGCGATACAACGATTATAACGACCTTCCAATTTTTTGATACCATTTTGGTAGTACTCCTTCGGTTTTGCCTCAAAATAGGCCTCAGTTTCGGCGATCACCTCTTCATTGCAGCCAAATTTTTTCCCTGCGAGCATCCTTTTGAGGTCTGAGAACAAGAAAAAGTCGCTGGGGGCCAGATCTGGAGAATACGGTGGGTGGGGAAGCAATTCGAAGCCTAATTCATGAATTTTTGCCTCGAGCTCGAGCCTTTTAATATATATTCAACATCTTGCTCACCGCTCGCGCCTTATTTTTTTGGGCTTCGATTCTCAAGAATTTGGTCAACGTCGAGTCTTATTTTTCGGTCTCGATTCTATATAATTTGCTTACAGCTCGCGCCTTATTTTTCGGTCCCAATTCTATATAATTCGCTTACAGCTGCGCCTTATTTTTCGGTCCCAATTCTATATAATTCGCTTACAGCTGCGCCTTATTTTTCGGTCTCGATTCTTAATAATTTGGTCAACGCAGTAGGCTTTGCTTTTGTGGATCCATCAAAAGCATACATGTGTGTTTAGCTTTTCTAGGGAAATCTACTAACATACGAATTGTCACATTGTAAAATAAAAAATAAAAAAATAAACAACATGGCTACCGATGGTAAATATGGTCAGAGACCACTTAGATATCCCGAACGGGCGATTATCGGAAAGGAGATGCTAGATACCGAGACAGCAGCAATAAAAATTCAAGCTGATTTCGCAAATAAATATATAAGTGTCGATGGAAAAATTCCACCGCATTTATACAATTTAAATGTATTGCGAAAAGCCAAAGCAGAAGCTGCATGCAAAGCCAATGTTTATAAAGATCCCCTTGCAGCGCTCTGTACATTAAAATCGCGATCACTGAGGAATTGCATTCACCAGATTGGAGCGTATCCTTTTTATGTTTTTTTCTCATCAATGGAGCAACTCCAAATATATAATACGTATTGCCAATCCAATATAAATAACAGCACGGTTATGATTGATGCAACAGGGAGAACTACAAAAAAGGTAACGCGTCCTGATGGCTCCCTATCAGGACACATCTTTTTATATGCGTGCGTGATCCATACTGGACTAAACCAAATAGGGGTATATCAAATGCTTTCGGAACGCCACGACGCATTTCATATTGCACATTGGCTTCAGAATTGGAAATTATTAGGGGCGCGTCCGATGACAGTAAAGCACTTATTATTGCTTCAATAAAAGCATTTACAAAATACAATACAATCACAGAATATGTGAATGTTTGCTTCAAGGAAGAATCAATTCCATGTTATATAAGGATTGATAATGCACACTTTATAAATAAGTATGTAAAGTTTTAAAAAAATGCTCAGCCCTTGGTAAAAAGATTTTTTCTAATTGCAATTGGGCAATTAATTTTGTCGCGCTCTATAGATGCAGCAGGAGCTATTTTAAAATCAGTGCTCTTAATAAGCCAAGCCACTTCGAGTGGTATGTATAAAACGAAACAAACAGAGTGCCCAAAATGCATTGAACATATAAAAAGAATTGCTTTGAAGTTAAATGAGGATCACACCAAATTTGATTTTTTTAAAAGGTAATTGAAGTTATTTCAATAAATTGAAGGCCATTTAACAAATTTTTTATATTAGCGATTGACTGCATTTCAAACAGTGAGAAGGAAGATGACCACGAAATTTCGGACTTCTCTGTTGGTATGTATTAAAGAAAGTAATTTATGCCTAATATTGAGTTTTTTATATGCTAAAAATTTTGCTTAACTTATTTACTTATAAAATTTTAAACTTTAATCTCCTTAGGAAATGTTATCGCGCACAGTGACGAAAACGATTCTTAAAACCTATTTTTCACGTGGGCGAACGAAATGAATTCGGAAGTCTTAAGAAAACTGGAAAAAGAGAGCTGTGAACAGCCAAATCCATATTTTCTTCCATCGTTGGTAAAAAGACTATTAGATGACATAAGAGAACTGCCTTTGTGGTCGTGTGTCATGAAGGATCATTTTGGACACGGTCGAGTACCAGCTTCTAGTGCGCCTGTTGAATCCTTTTTCAATAATATAAAAACTAGACTGTTGAAGAAGAACGTTGGACTGAGAGCTGATACATTTTTAACGGTCTATATGAATTTCATATCTGGCTCCTCGAAAGTTCTCGTTGCGGAAAGTACTACAGAAAAGTCATATTGCGGTAGGTATTTAAATTTAGGAAATTTATGGAATTTGTTAATCAATTTTTTTTTAATTTTAGAATCTTCAAAAACTTCACCGGAGTCTGAAAATATATGCATTGCTTGCATCAACAAAGATCATCCATCTGGTGCTCACGTTTGCATCGTTTGTGAGGACGGACGGACGGACGGACGGACGTGAGAGGCCATGCCTCTGCGCCAGTTGCTGCATCACGGGTTCCCACTTCGGTGGCCTTGGATGACGTGAGCCTTAAATGGGCCATTAGCTCATTCCATCCCTTCAAATCTCCTGGCCCTGACGGCATTATACCGGCCGATATACAGGCTACTGTATCGGAGGCGTTGCCCTGGCTGGAGGGCATATTTAGGGCTTGCCTTGAATTTGCCCACGTTCCGTGCCTGTGGCGCGAATCAAACGTGGTCTTTATCCCCAAGGCGGGAAAGGCCAGCCAAACTTCAACGAAGGATTTTAGACCTATCAGTCTCTCATCCTTTCTTCTCAAGACGCTGGAGCGCATCATCGACTGTCACATAAGGACTGCGACTCAGCGTCCGCCAAGCAGGTTTCAACATGCTTACACCAAATGCCGATCCACGGAAACGGCTCTCAGCTCGCTAGTGAGCTACATAGAGAAGTCTCTTCACTGCAAAGATTACACCACGTTTGTAGACATACAAGGGGCCTTTAATAATATTGATTCAGTCGCTGTTATTGAGGCCCTCAACAAGATGCAGGTTGAAAATAACCTGGCAAATTTCACGTACCAGGTCCTCGTGTGCAGGTACATAAACAGCTCGATGGGTAATGAGCGGGTCAGGCGAGCGACATACCGAGGTACTCCTCAAGGGGGCTTTCTGTCCCCTCTTCTATGGAACCTTGTGGTGGAAAATCTCCTTGAAAAACTGGCATACTCAGGTTTCAAGGTGGTTGGCTACGCCGACGACCTGGCCATAGCACTCTCGGGTATCGATCCAAATACCCTCTCGGGTAGAATGACACATGCGTTCAGAATACTAGCAGCATGGTGCAAGGAAAATGGACTCAATGTCCACCCGCAGACAACGGAACTGATGCTGTTCACCAGAAGGTACAAGCTCAGGAACTTCATTCCTCCGGTGATGGATGGGGTACCAATCAATCTCTCGACAAAGATGAAATACCTAGGAGTGATCTTGGACCCTAAACTCTCGTGGAACGACAACGTGCTCGAGAGATGCCGAAAGGCACTAACTGCTCTCTACAACTGCAAACAGGCCGTTGGCAAAAGCTGGGGATTCAAACCTAGAGTCTTGATGTGGCTTTATGTGGCTGTGGTGGAGCCAATCCTTCTCTACGGTGCCGTGGTCTGGTGGCCAGCAATTTGCAGGCAGAAATCCCAGACACAGATAAGTCATGTTAGACGGAGCGCTGCTCTAATGATCACGGGAGCCCTGCGCACCACCCCTACGAAAGCTCTGTTGGCAATCCTTAGCTGGATTCCGACAGAGCTTCTCATTAAACGACAGGCCAAAATATACGCAAACAGACTTAAAGTCATCGGTGGTTGGCCTTCCAGACCCATTGGCCATGCAGCCATCTTGAAAGGGGACCAACCACTTTCAGTGGACTACACTATCCCTCAGATTTTTCTATCGCGAGACTTTCAGACCGTAATCCCTAATAGAGAATACTTTGATCAGCGAACTTATCGTACTCCACACTCCGTGGATGTATTCACGGATGGCTCTAAGCTAAATGGCAGAGTTGGGGGTGGAGTTTTCTCATAGGAACTCAACCTAAAACTCAGTTTTCGATTGCCTGACCACTGCAGTGTTTTCCAGGCAGAGGTAGCGGCAATCAATAGAGCGACCAATTGGTTTCTGGGTAACAAGATTTTCCCAGATAATCTGTTGATTTACACAGACAGCCAAGCGGCCATAAAATCCCTCTCACGTGTAATATCCACATCCAAGACAATGCGCGAGTGCCGCTCGTCTCTTCAGGAGATGGCAAAGCACTCCTCGGTGATACTGATGTGGGTACCTGGACACAGGGACATTAAAGGTAACTGTAAGGCGGACGACCTTGCGAGGGCCGGTACAGAGCTAGAAAACATTATTACGGAACCTGAACTGGGTGTGCCTCTCGCCTCAGTAAAATTTAAGATTAAATCTGATTTCTACAGGCAATCACGCAAAGCATGGTTAGAGGAAAATTCCTGCCTAATTTCAAGGTTGATATGGGTAGACCTAGATTACAAAAGGACCAATCAACTCCTTGTGCTGGACCGCGCCGACATAAGACGCACGGTCGCCATCATCACAGGACACTGCCAAATAGGCAGACACGCTGAACGCCTTGGTGTTCCCTACAATGAGTTCTGTAGAAGTTGCCGATCGGAGGAGGAGGAGGAAACGGTGAGTTACCTTATGTGTCACTGCCCGGGCCTGGCCAGGAGAAGATCCAGGCTGCTCGGGTCCTTCTTCTTCTCCTCCCTTACTGAGCTATCATCTGTTCGAATAAAAGACATGGCTCGCTTCATTTACGAGTCAAATTGGCTCCACGAAATGGGTAATTAGGGAGGCATGCCTTCCCATGTGGTATCACAACGAGTCCACGTGCGGCCTAAGTGTGTCCCCTCAAAGGGGGCTGCCACTCTAACCTAACCTAACCTAACCTACCTTAAATTGACCGGAATCAAAAAAATTTTATTTACCCAGGAATTCTTCAAAATTGTTGGAAAGGTAAATACAAATCCATTTAATGTATTTAAAACTGAAGCCTACGTTACAAAAATTACTTTTGAACAGTTGGACAAGACCGTATATAAAAAAAAATGGGCGGCATCCTTGCTGTGTGCCAAGTGTGCGATACAAAAATTAAAGGATCGCTTGGCGTAAGCTCGAATTTCCTTTCACATTTGAGAAAACACCATCCCCAACAACAAAAGATATTCCGAACTAGAAAACAAGCAAACGGAAAGAAATTGGGCAATTTACAATGCTCTTTTACTCGCAACTTGTTCAATTTCGTCTGAAATACTGCCTCTCCTTTGTCAATAATTGAAAGTAAGAGCTTCAGGAAATTATTTCCGGGAAAAAAATTTCTAGCAGACGATCATTAACGCGACTATTGAACGAAAGCCATCAAGAGCAAGTCAATAATGTAATAAATGATTTGGACAATGTGAAATTTGTTTGTACTACTGCTGATGTGTGGTCAGGTGAAAAGAACTCATTTTTCGCATATACTTGCCACTGGTTGGACTTAAAAACTTTTAAAAGAAAATCATCGGCACTGGCTTGCCGACGCTTCAAAGGCAATCACTCTTTCGATCGCATTACGGACCTCATTTGTAACATAAACGACTAATTTAAATTGCCTGTTGAGAAGATTGTACAGTGGAAATCGTTTATAGCAGGTCCGGTTATAACAGACTATCGTATACAACAGACAAAACCTCTGGTCCCTCCAAGTGTAATGGGAATAATACATATTAATTCGTATATAACGGACATCGCTTGTAGTAGACATATCGCTTATAAAATACACGTTTAGAAGTCCCCACGACTCGATAGTACTGTTTATAACAGACAAGTGAAGAAATCTACTGTTACATTTTCGTGTTTTATGTTCGTATTATTAGATGTACATACATAACACAAACATATGTATTGTTACATTTTGTTTTTGTGTACAATATTTTTGTTATGACACATATATACTTAATACTAACGTAAGTTGGCCAACCGTCCCGCATTCCGAGGCAAAAATATTTCTCGGGCATTACTGCCAATAACAGAATGTGTATCGTATATAGCAGACTGTCTTCTATATGCGATATATTTCTGTAATAGAAATCGTATACAACAGACAGATTTTCCGGTCCATTGAAGTCTGTTATAAACGATTTCCACTGTATATACAATCACCGACAACGGCTCAAATTTTGTTAAGACCTTCAAAGAATTTGGAGTTTCGATGAGTAAGTTTATATTTTTTTAAGAGAGGTTTCTTGTTTCGTTTGATTCGATTTAAATACGTATTTTTATACCCAGCGTAAGCGGGGTATAGTAGTTTTGTGCGTATCTTGTAACAGGGAGAATTAAGCTCCGGAGATATGGAAATATATATATAGAAATGATCAGGATCAAAAACTGAATCGATTTAGACATGTCCGTCTGTCCGTCCGTCCGTCCGTCTGTCCGTCTGTCCGTCCGTCCGTGGTCGGATCTCCTCCGAAACGGCTGGACCAATCAAGTCGAAATTTGGCACACAGGTATATCGGGATCCGAGTATGATCCTAAGTAAAAATGGGAGACATCCGCCCACTGCCACGCCCACAAATGAAATTATTGTGTTTTCAGTAAAATGCTTGTAACTTGCGACCCACTCAACACATTCCATTGATATTTAGTGTACTGATAAATTACAAAAAGGGACATATCCTGGAAAAGAATGGACGCCGTCCTCCTCGAGCCACGCCCACAAATAAGCCACAAATAAGGGCTTATCGTAACTTCTGAAGTAAAAGGCGTAGAAGCTTCAAAATCGCAACGTAGGTAGACCAAGGCAAATGAAAGGTGTAGGAACAAAAAGTTATGTAGCCCGCCCACTGCCACGCCCACAAATGGAGAATTTTCGTAACTTCCGAAGTAAAAGGCTTAGAAGCTTCAAATTCGCAACATAGGTTGACCAACTCGAATGAAAGGTGTAGGGAAAAAATTTATGTGGCCCGCCCACTGCCACGCCCACAAATGAAGATTTTTCGTAACTTCCGAGGTAAAAGGCGTAGAAGCTTCAATTTCGCAAAATAGGTTGACCAAGGCAAATGAAAGGTGTAGGAACAACAATTTGTGTGCCCGCCCACTGCCACGCCCACAAATGGAGAATTTTCGTAACTTCCGAAGTAAAAGGCTTAGAAGCTTCAAATTCGCAACATAGGTTGACCAACTCGAATGAAAGGTGTAGGGAAAAAATTTATGTGGCCCGCCCACTGCCACGCCCACAAATGAAGATTTTTCGTAACTTCCGAGGTAAAAGGCGTAGAAGCTTCAATTTCGCAAAATAGGTTGACCAAGGCAAATGAAAGGTGTAGGAACAACAATTTATGTGCCCGCCCACTGCCACGCCCACAAATGGAGAATTTTCGTAGCTTCCGAAGTAAAAGGCGTAGAAGCTTCAAATTCGCAACATAGGTTGACCAAGCCGAATGAAAGTTGTAGGGAAATATTTTATGTGGCCCGCCCACTGCCACGCCCACAAATAGACAAGCAAAACATAGTGCGCTCATAATGTCGGGACGCTGGGTATTTCAAAGTCGGGCTTGACTGACTTTAGCTTTCTTACTTGTTTTAAATTAAAATTTTGTAAGGATACATCAATGGAGAGGAATCGTGTGATTCTGGTGACGATCGTGAGGAAGACGAATACAGTTTGTCGGAAGTCTCAGTTCCTGCATTTTAAATTTTGACTCCGCAATTATCAAAACATTTTCGATGTACCAGCCACACTCTAAACCTTATCGCAACAACCGATTTTTCGAAGATTATAAATATCTCGGGAGAAAAGACTAAAAATATGAATAAATCGTCTTTCAGCCGGTAAAAGCGAAAAATTGTATTTAAAACATTTACTATTTTTCTTTTCATTAGGTGCAACAGTATATGGAAAAAATGTGGCAGGCCTAAATCTGCTGAGATCATAAAAGAATTTCTCTCGTCGCAACTAAGAACACCTTGCGTTACGAGGTGGAACTCGCTGTCATGTAGGACTGTAGGTCTTACTGTCGACGTCGAAAAGCCTCTGCCGCTAATAAGAAATTCACCATTAAGCAGGTATAGGAAATTCAACTCTTTCGAGAAATTCACCAAAAAGCTACCAACAAAAACCTTAAGCAGGAATAGGAAATTCAACTCTTTCGAGAAATTCATCAGAAAGCTACCAACAACAAAACACGTAGACACAAAGTGGCACTATGATGCTAAAGATTTCGCTGCCATTGCATGCATTTAGAACTATAGTTACAACTTCGGCCAAATTTTGGCGCGTTATGGCATGATTTGGTGAAAAAGTTCAACTGTGGTGAACCACGCCATAAGTCGAGTGTTGTGGTGAACCACGTAATAGAAAGTGTGGTGTACCACGTAATAGCTTTTGGCCGAAGTTGCAGCTATAGTTCTTTATGATTGCATGCTTCTCTTTTCCTCATGCTATATGCCTATGTTGAAGCAGCGTAGCATTAACACATTGAAGGGATTATGAAGAAGAAGAGTTAGACCTACAGTCCTATTTGCTCGCTCTACGACTCAGTGACTAATTTGCTGACACAAAAGCAAAATTAGGCGAACTCTGCTACAAATTGGGCCTTCCAACGTTTCTGCCAAATGAAGTAAAATATTTAGAAGAATATGTACAAATCATGAAACCAATCGCACAAGCAATTGATTTCCTTGAAGGCGAAAAGAATATGTTGTTCGGCTATGTCATCCCTGCGTTAATCACAATTAAAATTAAGATGCTATGTTACGTTTGGAGTCTGTGGATTTCAGATTCTTGAGAGATGTGAACTTTTAAAAGAATACGGTGTCCAGTACACAACAAAATTTCAATAAATATATATATATATACTTAATTTTTTATATAATTATATAATTATATAATTATATAATTTTATAATAATTAAAAATCGGTCTCTTATTTTTGTTATAATTCCAAGCCGGAATCGCACACCTTAGTTTTTGCTAGAGCTTTAGCCTGAAAACTCATGAATAAACTCAGACCTAGAAAATCATCTTCAATTTCAGGCATGAAAATTCCTTCGGAAATTCAAAGCATTTGATTTCAGTTACGTGCAACTTTTTGTATTAACACATTCTTTTTCTAATTACAGAGGAATGTCTTTCCTTCGTGAGTGGGAATGAGCGAAAATCGTAGGACATCGATGCGGATGAAAGCAATGTGTTCTGTAATGAGTTAATGCATACTTTTTCTTATTCCCCAAGGGCGAAATTTCCCACTGGGTACGGAGATACTTTCTTTCTGAATTTGATACCTTTTTTGTTTTGAGGGCTATAATGAAAAAAATTTCAATCAATGGAAAATACTTGCATTTCACAAAAATGTAAAGATAATCGATAACATTGAGGAATTTTGGCGCAACGTTTCAAATATGAAAAACACAAATCTAAAACAAACACATTGCTTTGTTGTTGCAAAGAAACTAAAAACTCTAAAAATTTCATATAATTTGATAGTTTAGTTTCAGATTTGTTGTTCTTGTTGTAATATTGATATCACCTTGTTAAATACACCTTTATTAGAACTAAACGAAGAACTAAACCTAGTGCCTACACCTTGAATTGAAGTATGTATGTACATTAGAGTGGCCGCTCAATGTATGGGGGTTTTTTGTTCGAAAATTCAACGTGCCCTAGTCTCAAAATGTTGAAATGGGTCTAAGAATGATATATATGAAGTTTTTTCGGGATTGATTAAGTTTTAGAGGTCGCTCATGGGCCTTGAAATCTGGAAAGTGATTTTTATGGGGAAAAACCTGCGTTGCGCTAGTTTCATCAAAGTTTTGTATGCAAGACATGTTTTTTCGATCCGGGAATGAATGCCCCTTTATAGAGAACAGACTCACCTTTCTTTTAAGATATAAAGCAACAAAATCAGTTAATATTGTGCGGATCTGGGGCTACTCAAAGTCGAAAATATCGGATATAAAAAAGATACTTCCCCTTGGGAGTCCTTATTTTCCACAAAAAGAAGAATACAAATATTTGGTATGCAGATCTGAAAAATATATGAAATAACCTTTTCAACGAGCCTAACACGAAGAATATTGGATTGCTTTTTGAAATGTTTTATTAACGTCAAATTATTACTACCATTTTAAAAAAATTCAATTTGGGTTGCTTCTTTCAGCAGACTGCAAAATGGGCATGCCCTAAAAAATTTAAGACTATAATCATTAAATTCGGTTGACGTTATCTATTCATAAACTTGTAAATAAAACGTACATGTATTTTTTCTACCTTTAATGCAACAAATGTTTAAGTAGGCATAAAATAGACAGATGGCAACGCCGACGCTTTGATATTAATCAGCAAGAGCGTCCGCAAGAAATTGACTGGGGTCTCAAGCATTTAACAATGCTGATAAATAGCTCACTATACAATGTTTTCATTTATATTTGGCGAGAGGTGAGTCAAATACTACGGCAGAATTCATTTATGTGACCATTGCAAAACTAAAACATATCGAAATAAGCATAACTCGCTTATACTTAGGGAAAAGAGTGTGACCCATGCGATTCCCTCTTCGGACGCTCGATAAACCTATATGATGCAATTAAGTGTGGCCAACCTTTTGAAATAACTTTTCCCTCCGTGACTCAAAAATCCCTTTTACTCTTTTTTCTGTAGAAAAATTGTATAAAATTTCTGACTCATGTTCAATGTATGTATTTCTTTGACTATAAATTGTAAACATATTGCATCAGTGATGCCAGGTTGAATGATATTTCCCTTTTAAAGGGAAATTTTGAACAATTTTTTAAAAGAAAACCCACTTCAAATCTTTGAAAAGGGATTTGCATAGTTGTAAGAATTTTACGTAATTATTGAACAGCCCCTTTCTACATAGCTAGTTGCTCAAGTACTTATGACATATCATGATAAATAGAATGCATAAACTATATATATTTGGAGCTCCTCTGAATGAAAAAGGTACAAAATTGCATAAAGTATCATAAAAGACGAAAAAAAAAGTTTTACATTATAAAGAAAACATTAAAAAATTTCATCGAAAGTATGTTTAGTTACAAATTTAAGTGAATACTCCAAAAATTATAGCATCACTAGTTCACCACGGAGTTCGGTTGTTGTTGTAAGTGTCCCCTATATTACTATATGGTTTGGACATTCAACAAAAGTAATACAGCCGCAAAAAAATTTAGACTTTCACCAAAACGCGTGTACGTACAATGTCAGTATCACTAACACACAGTCAAGAACAAATTTCAACTCCCCACAGCTATCAGTCGTTTTCAGTCGCACTCATATCGACTATTTTCTCTGTCGTATTCACTCTTATGTATTCTTATCAAACCTACAAGCAAAATTTTTAAAATATGATAGTGTCACTTGTAGTATTGTATGACATGCAGATAACATGCTGATAACAGAGTATCGGTATTATGTTTCCAAAACAATAGAAGCGGACGGAAGGTCCTTTCTTCTTAACCGTGTTCGACGTGTTGTATTGTTAGAGCTTCTTGCCTGCTGATTCGAGTGATTCCTTAGCTTCTCTTTGTAGGATGATTTTAGGCGAATGATTTCGTCCTTAATAAGTGGGACTTGCAGATCCAGGTGAATGCTTTCATTACGGATGTAAATGCACCCTTGACGAATTATAGGGCCTTAAAATTTTTAGGCAGTAAGTCGAGAAAAAAAATTCTCCCACGATAACGGTTCATCGTAGAAAAAAAACTGTTAAGCGGTTTGAAAGCCAATTCTATGGGCTTTTAGGCAAAATTAAATTCATGGTAAGAAATTAATCCATTGCAAAATCCGTAAATGAAAATTATATCGGCGTATTCCTCATTGGAAAAAACCATATTTGATTCGATATTTCAATTTTAATATGAATGTTTATGGCAGGGCCCTAATTTTTTCAAAGGCTGCTAGAATTTAAAGTGCATATTGGGACAGATAAGTCGCAGTTCACCAAGGATGGAATCTTTAATTGTCACAATGCTCATACGTGGTCTCAAATTAATCCTCAGGCAGTAAGACCAACCAAGAGTCAATTTAAGTTTTCCGTAAATGTTTGGGCCGGTATTTTGGAAAAGCAAATCATAGGGCCATATTTTTTCGACACCAGCTTGAACGCCACAATCTACCTGAACTTTTTGGAGAACGTTCTGCCGGAGCTTCTGGAAAACATGGCACTACGTGTAAGAAGGTAATGACATAACAACACGATGGAGCTCCTCCTCATTTCGGACGCCATGTTAAGGTATGGTTGGATCAGCACTTCCCAAATAGTTGGATTGGAAGAAATGGTCCAGCCAAATGGCCAGCAAGATCTCCGGACTTGACGCCGATGGACTTCTTTTTATGGGGATATTTAAAAGAAATCGTTTATTCCAAAACAATTCGAAACAGGGAACACCTTACTAATGAAATTAATGATGCATTCGAAACCGCAAAAGCAAAAATCGACGAAATTGACTTAAATAATAATATGCTAAAAAGAATAAACTCTTGTTACAGGTTGGCTGATAAGTTCCTGGTCTAACAAAGAAAAACACATTTTTTTGTCAAAATTCGTTTTTATTATTCAACATAGTTCCCTTCAAGAGCAATACAACGATTATAACGACCTTCCAATTTTTTGATACCATTTTGGTAGTACTCCTTCGATTTTGCCTCAAAATAGGCCTCAGTTTCGGCGATCACCTCTTAATTGCAGCCAAATTTTTTCCCTGCGAGCATCCTTTTGAGGTCTGAGAACAAGAAAAATTCGCTGGGGGCCAGATCTGGTGAATACGGTGGGTGGGGAAGCAATTCGAAGCCTAATTCATGCATTTTTGCCATCGTTCTCAATGACTTGTGGCACGGTGCGTTGTCTTGGTGGAACAACACTTTTTTCTTCTTCATATGGGGCCGTTTTGCCGCGATTTCGACCTTCAAACGCTCCAATAACGACATATAATAGTCACTGTTGATGGTTTTTCCCTTCTCAAGATAATCGATAAAAATTATTCCATGCCCATCCCAAAAAACAGAGGCCATTACTTTGCCAGCGGACTTTTGAGTCTTTCCACGCTTCGGAGACGGTTCACCGATCGCTGTCCACTCAGCCGACTGGCGATTGGACTCAGGAGTGTAGTGATAGAGCCATGTTTCATCCATTGTCACATATCGACGCAAAAACTCGGGTGTATTGCGAGTTAACAGCTGCAAACACCGCTCAGAATCATCAACACGTTGTTGTTTTTGGTCAAATGTGAGCTCGCGTGGCACCCATTTTGCACAGAGCTTTTTCATATCCAAATATTGATGAATGATATGACCAACACGTTCCTTTGATATCTTTAAGGCCTCTGCTATCTCGATTAACTTCATTTTACGGTCATTCAAAATCATTTTGTGAATTTTTTTGATGTTTTCGTCGGTAACCACCTCTTTCGGGCGTCCACTGCGTTCACCGTCCTCTGTGCTCATTTCACCATGCTTGAATTTTGCATACCAATCAATTATTGTTGATTTTCCTGGGGCAGAGTCCGGAAACTCATTATCAAGCCAAGTTTTTGCTTCCGCTGTATTTTTTCCCTTCAGAAAACAGTATTTTATCAAAACACGAAATTCCTTTTTTTCCATTTTTTTCACAATAACAAAAGTTGCTTCACAAAAGACGCTCTATCTCACAAACTAATTGACTTACAGACGTCAAATTTTGACACGAATCATTTGAAGGTTGCCACTATATAAAAATAATATGCATTTAATACTAGCGACGCCATCTATGTGTCAGACCGGGGACTTATCAGCCAACCTGTTATTTTCAGCACCGGCAACCACTTTGAACAGTTACTTTAAAAAAAATAAAAAAAACACCAAAAGAAAACAAAATTCTGGGTCTTATTTCAAAAAAGGATTTTCATATTTGCTATGCTGAATACAAGTGATTAAACAAAAAAATTATGAGTGTGTTTTAAAAATCTATTTTTCCTGAAATGAAATCAAAAAAAAATTATAAGATATGTACCACAAATTTGAATTAAATTAATCGAGGATTTTGAAAAAAATTAGAAAAGTATGTATTAATAAGACCTTTTTCATACCAAAATGGCTCCCAAAGTAAAAAAAAAATAGAATTTTTTTCAGAATTTTTGACTTTGACCGCTTATTTAACCATCAATGGCTTAAATTCTTACCATGAATTTAATTTTGCCTAAAAGTCCATAGAATTGGCTTTCAAACCGCTTAACAGTTTTTTTTCTACGATGAACCGTTATCGTGGGAGAATTTTTTTTCTCGACTTACTGCCTAAAAATTTTAAGGCCCTATAACTCCTCAAGGGTGCAATTGCGACCACCCCCCCCCCCCCCTCCCCTCCCCCCCCCCCTCCCATACGATTTTTGGTTCGTCTTGACCCCCTCTATCACCACCCTTCGGATGTACACCGTTATGGGAAACACCCTGTATAATAGAACTTTATACTCCATTTTCAGAGGGGAGCGATAGTTAATTAGCCAGTGAATTTTTGATGCTTTAAGTTTCTGGTTGGTCCTCTTTGCTTCGATGTGCTTTCGCCAAGTTAATCGTTTATCTAAGTGGACTCCTAAATAGATAACACTATCTACTTGGGGGATGGAGACTCCTTTAAGGAGAATAGTAGGGCTTATACCTCTTCTAAGCGTTAATGTAATGTGTTTACATTTACCTTCGTTTACCTTAATTCGCCAGGTAGGTAGGTTTTTCATTTTTGAGACAAATTTTTTGATGGATACTTCCCGATAAACATTTTTTCGAGTCTGAAAACTTTATAGGCCGTTTACATATGCCGTTTTATTCTCGTTTTAGCAACTTTGCCCGTTTTAGCACTTGTCTAAGTCGACAGGGGGACAACACTGTTTCTCTCGCAACAAGAAAAATTAAGAGAAAGGGAAAGAGAAGGATCCAGCGAGAGAAATCTCAATCTAGTCCTAAGAATGACTAAGCTAATAACTAAAACTAAGAATAAGTTCCTTCCGACAGCTGAACGAATTGTGAGTTCAGTTCGATTCCAATCAACTATCCAAAAGGTAATAAAGCTCTCCTACGCAAAATATTTCTGTCGGTTTTTCCTTATGGTTTTTTTTTTTGGTTTGCTTTGATTTATCCGAGTCAAAGCAAAATTTCTATTTACAGTCCACTCGCATTTCGTTAAAGGAAATCCCATCCAATCCAAGGATTTTGCGAGGAAAAACATTGGTCCTTCGAGCCGGATTCTAAGTTTCAACTTTCAACGAGGAAGTTCGAAAATTCACAGCGATTCAACGCTTTATTTCAAAGTTTTAATTCAAAAGTACGTTTGCATATGTGTGTGTAGAAGTGCATATGTAGAAGTTTTTTAAATAAAAAAGAAAGGTAATTTTTGGTGGTAAATTGAAAATTCACTTGGTGTTTTCGTTAATTGAATATTGATTCGCGGACGTTTATTCGATATCGTGATATATTTTTCCTTTACGCGCGGGAAAAAGAGGAAATATATTTGAAAAAGGTACATAAGGTAACTTACCCAAATAAGGCCATGCTAACGGTTTTTGCCACAGTGGCGAAAATTGGGTGAACTTAGAGAGAGTTTGGATCTTAATCCCTTTTATTTAACCTTTTCTTTGTCCGAAAATGTAAAAAAAGTACCAAAAAGTGTTTAAAAGTATTCATTTGAGACATTTTAGAAATTGTCCTTTTTTTGCCATATTAGGAACCCCATGTCTTAATAAGCCCCAATGCTGATTGCAAACAATTAAAGAAAAAGATAAAATTTTGATCTGATTTCATTGTAAATATTGTTTGAAATCAAAAATTTAAATAAATACTCTTCCCAGCTCTTCTTATATAAAATAATATTTTTAAAACTTAAAGTTGTATATTCAAGTGCAGGTACAAGGCTTTATCGATAATAATTTTGTTAACTTGCTGTCCATTGCAGTAAAAGGCTTTCTTTCTCATTGTTTTTAACTGCTTGGTATATTAAGGTCCATTTATGGCCTCCGAAAAAATTTTTTTTAAGAATCAGTTGCAAGGTGGCTATTGTGGGCCTTATTAAGACCACTCAATATAATTTATTCCGCAACGTTTTATTCGGACTACAACAAAGCCAGGGTTTTTCTCCCAACCTTTTTATTTTGAATAAAGTCCGACTTTTGGTATGGGCATCAAGGCTTTACAAAATTATCAACAGCTTTCAGAAAAACGTTGTTTTTGTTCTCACGCAAAATTATATCAAAATTTCCCTTTAAAAGGGAAATATCATTCAACCTGGCATCACTGATGCAATATGTTCACAATTTATAGTCAAAGAAATACATTGAACATGAGTCAGAAATTTTATACAATTTTTTAAAAGAAAACCCACTTCAAATCTTTGAGAAGGGATTTTCGACACCATTATTGGAGCTGTCAAATAATTAAAATATCAAAGTTGCATAGTTGTAAGAATTTTACGTAATTATTGAACAGCCCCTTTCTACAGAAAAAAGAGTAAAAGGGATTTTTGAGTCACCGAGGGAAAAGTTTTTTCAAAAGGTTAGCCACACTTAATTGCATCATATAGGTTTATCGAGCGTCCGAAGAGGGAATCGCATGGGTCACACTCTTACCCCTAAGTACAGTGCCGTAGCAATTCTGTTTTGCGTGGGGGGAAAAAAATTTTATTTTTTCCAATTTGCGTGGGGGGGAAAATTTTTTTTTCCAATTTTATTCATGGGCAAAACAAAAATGCGTGGGGGAAAAGCCCCTATGGTTGCTACGGCACTGCCTAAGTATAAGCGAGTTATGCTTATTTCGATATGTTTTAGTTTTGCAATGGTCACATAAATGAATTCTGCCGTAGTATTTGACTCACCTCTCGCCAAATATAAATGAAAACATTGTATAATGAGCTATTTATCAGCATTGTTAAATGCTTGAGACCCCAGTCAATTTCTTGCGGACGCTCTTGCTGATTAATATCAAAGCGTCGGCGTTGCCATCTGTCTATTTTACGCCTACTTAAACATTTGTTGCATTAAAGGTAGAAAAAATACATTTGCGTTTTATTTACAAGTTTATGAATAGATAACGTCAACCGAATTTAATGATTATAGTCTCAAAAAATTTGTCTTTAATTTACGTCTTTAGCACTTGAGTCGAAATTTTAATTTTTTTAGGGCATGCCCATTTTGCAGTCTGCTGAAAGAAGCAACCCAAAATTGAATTTTTTTAAAATGGTAGTAATAATTTGACGTTAATAAAACATTTCAAAAATCAATCCAATATTCTTTGTGTTAGGCTCGTTGAAAAGGTTATTTCATATATTTTTCAGATCTGCATACCAAATATGTGTATTCTTCTTTTTGTGAAAAATAAGGACTCCCAAGTGGAAGTATCTTTTTTATATCCGATGTTTTCGACTTTGAGTAGCCCCAGATCCGCACAATATTAACCGATTTTGTTGTTTTATATCTTAAAAGAAAGGTGAGTCTGTTCTCTATAAAGGGGCATTCATTCCCGGATCGAAAAAACATGTCTTGCATACAAAATTTTGATGAAACTAGCGCAACGTAGGTTTTCCCCATACAAATCACTTTCCAGATTTCAAGGCCCATGAGCGACCTCTAAAACCTTATCAATCCCGAAAAAACTTCATATATATCATTTTTAGATCCATTTCAACATTTTCAGACTAGGGCAGCTGAGAAAATCGGACTTTTCCAAATAAGGGCCACCTTAATGTACATAGGTTCCGTTTAACATAGTTTATTAGCAGAAAAGTGTCGTCGGCTTTCTTTGTTCCTCGGGTTCGGTTTGCGCCAAAAGTTAAGTACATAAGCACGTATATACATACATACATAGTTACATATTTTAATTGGAAGAAGTAAATAGTCGTTGACCGCGATTTGTTCACTTTCGCACACAAACAACTGTGTGATTGCTCTTCACTTCCCAATAAACACAACGATATCGTAACGATATCGAGGCAATATCGTTTTCTCTTAAAAATGTTTCGCGACGATAATTCGAGACGATTTCGATATCGTGAGAGAGTCACTTATCATTAGCGAATCGAGATTTTCGTCGTTCTCGAATCGTTAACGGACGAATAGCAAAAAAATCATTAATTTTTATATTTAATGTAAAATTCAAATAACAGTCTTATTATTATATAATACTATTTTCGGTTTAAAAAAAAAAAAAACGGTTCTATTGCTGGTAACCACGCTTTTGAATCCACCGGCTGTGGGATTTGAACACCGAACCTCTTGATTTCTAGTCATGTTTCTAGTCTGCTTACCCACAACGCCGTCTTCGCCGAATTGAAATGCGTGACTATTTTTCGTTTATAAGTTTAGCTTGATTCTATATTTACCTCGAATGCCTTTCGATTTGGAAACAAATTAACAAAACTACCTTCGAGAATTAAAGTTTCGTACCCAATAAACAAATAAACACAAAAACGTTAACGAGTTCGAATCGAATATGATTTGGGTTTATTAGGTCCTACTTATTTTTCTTCTTTTCCCTTATGTGTTTCGAGTTCAAAACGAGTTCACTAAACTACTTTCTAGGATTTCGTTTTTCTCAAATTCGTAAGAAATTTGTGGCGATATAATCTTCGTTTTTTGTATTTATTGGGCTAAAAATGTTTCGTCTCGATATCTTCGCGAGGCCAAAATCACGATATCGAGAAATTTGATTTTCGCGAACTCGTCTCGATATCTTCGCGAGGCCAAAATCACGATATCGAGAAATTTGATTTTCGCGAACTCGTCTCGATATCTTCGCGAGGTAAAAACCGCAATATCGATAAATTTGATTTTCGCGAACTCTTCTCGATATATTCGCGAGGCCAAAATAACGATATCGAGAAATTCGATTTTCGCGAACTCGTCTCGATATCTTCGCGAGTCCAAAATCGCAATATCGAGAATTTCATTTTTCTCGAATTCGTCTCGATATCTTCGCGAGGCCAAAATCGCAATATCGAGATTTTGATTTTTCTCGAATTCGTCTCGATATCTTCGCGAGCCTAAATCGCGATATCGAGAAATTCGGTTTTCTCGAATTCGTCTCGATATCGTTACGATATCGTCCTCGTTTTTGTGTTTATTGGGTTTAAGTCTTCCTTTGTCCGCAGCTTCATAGTGTAAGCAGTGAGTCGTCTTATTTGCCAATTTCCCAAAAACAAAATTGAAACGCTGTTTGACGCATTTAATTTGTTGTTGCGCTGCCCGTGATCTGTTATTTTTTCTCGCGGCTTCCACTCTTACATATTTTTTTCAAACAATTTCGTTGCGTTCCTGTTGCCTTCGATCGAGACAGCAGTTCAAAAAACAACAACAACACATCTCTTTGAAAGCAATCAGGTGGTTATTTCAAGTAAAACGAAATTAGAGTGATGTGGAAAAGTTTGCTAGCACCAATTTAAATAATTGAAGTTGCAAATTGCATTTAGAGTGAAGTGCAAAATACTAGCACTAATCAAATAATTTTTTTCGGGCAGTGTCAAAGAAAGGATTTTCTTTTCAATTCTAATGGCGTTCGAAGCATTTATCCGTGCCACAGATAATTTGATAGAATTTGAGGCCAATTTCAATACTATTGAGGTAGCAAGGCATTCCATTGCGTCGCACAGTGGTCTGAAAGTCTGAAAAGGCGCGCATGAGGCAAAAAAAATATATTGTTCTAAAAGGTTTTTAAACAACTTAGACGTGTAAAGGATAGTCCATAGGTACAGAAACTAATTTAAAATTTATTGAATTTCCTCCCCACCCCGATGCACACCTCTTGTTTCAGCTGAAAACGACACTGAAGGTTCTTAATAGTTCAGAAAAATTTATGGGGACGACTCTTAAAATTGCTCATAACTTTGTTATTTTACAATAAATCGACATTATTCCAAAAAGCGGTTGGTTGTAAAAGTAACATAGTTGAACACAAAAGAAGATTTGAATAGATTTTTATTTTTGGTAAATTATTAATGAGCTTTAATCGCGGCCCCTTTTTTAAAAATTTTTAAAAGTAAACTTGTATGTTTAGTGGAATGCTACTTTTTTGGCCCGCTTTGGCCCGTTTTAAAATAGATGTAGTTTAAAAATGGGGACATTTTAGAGTAAGAAAAACATAACTTCATCTGCGCCCACTTGCTCCTCTTCCTGGTAGCACCAATTTTATTGCACAGGTACAAAGCGAAAAATTATAAGTCAAAGCAATGAACACAAAAACCAAATCTATAAAATGCGAATTAAATAAAAAATTCCATGATTTTG
Source organism: Chlorops oryzae (assembly GCA_020466095.1). Taxonomy (NCBI): domain Eukaryota; kingdom Metazoa; phylum Arthropoda; class Insecta; order Diptera; family Chloropidae; genus Chlorops; species Chlorops oryzae. Next base: position 119,609,427 of record CM035806.1, read on the forward strand.
TTGTATTTTACGGCCAGATTTAACTAAAATTACTAAATTCAACTTGTTTACAGACTGTCTCTCCCACCAAATAAACATAAAACAAGTAAGAAAGCTAAAGTCGGTCAAGCCCGACTTTGAAATACCCAGCGTCCCGACATTATGAGCGCAATATGTTTTGCTTCTCTATTTGTAGGCGTGGCAGTGGGAGGGCAACATAAATTATATCCCTACACCTTTCATTCGCCTTGGTGAACCTATGTTGCGAATTTGAAGCTTCTACGCCTTTTATATCGGAAGTTACGAAAAATCTTCATTTGTGGGCGTGGCAGTGGGCGGGCCACAAAAAAATTTTTTCTACACCTTTCATTCGCCTTGGTGCACCTATGTTGCGAATTCGAAGCTTCTACGCCTTTTACTTCGGAAGTTACGAAAAATCTTCATTTGTGGGCGTGGCAGTGGGCGGACTGCATAAAATTTTTTCCTACACCTTTCATTCGCCTTGGTGAACCTATGTTTCGAATTTGAAGCTTCTACGCCTTTTACTTCGGAAGTTACGAAAAATCTTTATTTGTGGGCGTGGCAGTGGGCGGGCCACAAAAAATTTTTTCCTACACCTTTCATTCGCCTTGGTGAACCTATGTTGCGAGTTCGAAGCTTCTACGCCTTTTACTTCGGAAGTTACGAAAAATCTTCATTTGTGGGCGTGGCAGTGGGCGGGCTGCATAAAATTTTTTCCTACACCTTTCATTCGCCTTGGTGAACCTATGTTGCGAATTCAAAGCTTCTACGCCTTTTACTTCGGAAGTTACGAAAAATCTTCACTTGTGGGCGTGGCAGCGGGCGGGCCAGTTAACTTTTTTCCTTACACCTTTCGTTTGCCTTGGTCAACCTATGTTGCGAATTTGAAGCGTCTACGCCTATTAATTCGGAAGTTACGAAAAATCTCCATTTGTGGGCGTGGAAGTGGGCGGGCCATATAAATTTTTTTCCTATACCTTTCATTTGCCTTGGTCAACCTATGCTGCGAAGTTGAAGCTTCTACGCCTTTTACTTCACAAGTTACGATAAGCCCTTATTTTTGGGCTTATTTGTGGGCGTGGCTCGAGGAGGGCGGCGTCCATTTTTTGCCAGGATATGTCCCTTTTCGTAGTTTACCAGCACACCAAATATCAATGGAATGTGTTGAGTGGTTCGCAAGTTACAAGCATTTTATTGAAAACACAATAAATTCATTTGTGGGCGTGGCAGTGGGCGGATGTCTCCAATTTTTACTTAGGATCATACTCGGACCCCGATATACATGTGTGCCAAATTTCGACTTCATTGGTTTAGCCGTTTCGGAGGAGATCCGACCACGGACGGACGGACAGACGGACAGACGGTCAGACGGACAGACGGACAGACGGTCAGACGGACAGACAGACAGACGGACAGACGGACAGACAGACGGACATGTCTCAATCGAATCTCCTGGTGACGCTGATCATTTCTATATATATTTTGTATAGTCTATCTCGACTGGTTCTGGGTGTTACACACAACCCAACAAACGCAATATACCCTCGACACAGAGTGTGTCGGGTATAAAAATAGATGCGGAAAAATTTGGTATATGCGCCTTCATAACTGCAAGCAAGTTTAACGAGGCTTATGGATTTTTTAACTTTACTCCGACTGTGCACAAAGCCTTAGTTCATGGCAGAAATATTATGAGAAGTGCCATTCTCCCGGTTGGCGTCCTATCTGAAGAACCACTTGAAGGTCGTCACAAAGATTTTAAATCGTATCGAACACATTATGCAAGGCAGTGTTCACGTATAGAAAACTTAACCGATATTTTTCTTCGCTTTCTTTCATCATCAGACCCACTAGTTGTGAATCACTTTGTCTCAGATAACACTTGTAAAAAAAAGGACCTTCCTGTGGACGTAAAGTATATGGTGGTTGATGCTAATGCTTTGGAGGAAGAAAATTCTGAATAAGCTGAAAGTAAAGGGGGTAAAAATTTTTTTTTATAAAAAACATATTTTTGAAACTAATCTTTGTAAATATTTTTTTACTAAATTTGAAGATTTTTAACGGTTTGATCAATAGCGTAGCGTAAAAAGTGTTGGAGGAGGGGATTGTACTTAATACTACATAATAATATCAAAGTAGAATTTTCTGCGAACAAAAATATTATTCAGTCCCCAAAATGTTGCCCTACTCTGCGCCTTTCATTTTTTGCAAATTCCTAGATCTTTGGTGTATAATCTACAAAAAATACTATTAGTTATTCGATTCACATCAACTATAAAATTAACCGCAAACTTTATATTTTTATTTGAAACGTTAAGCAGTTTTAACCGTCACACAAACACGTCTCTGCATTTCGTCATGATTAAAATGACCATAATTAAGAAAAGCCATATTTTCTCTTTCCAAAATGGGTAAAAACATTAAAAACCTTTTCCTGGATGCGGAGATATAAGGAAAAGAATCTCATGCGCGCCTTTTTTGAATTTCAGACCACTGTGCGTCGTTAGACATCCATAGCGACGAAATCCGTATTCTGTGGAAAGTAGTCAAAAGTAAATATGAAAGTTACCTCCAAGCGGTAGAAGAGGAGGAGGTTAAAGACGCGGAGGCAAAAACGGGCGAACAAAACGATATCCCAATTGTCGCGGTATCAAACGACTTATAATGCATATGTCCGGTGTCTGTCCGCGATTACCGAAATGTTGAGTTCCCTTGAAACTCGTGGTCAAGCGAAAACTTCGCCAAGCTTGCATCCACAGTTCGAATCGAATCCGGGTGTTCGGTTGCCGCCGTGTGACATGGAGGATTTCTCGGGTGATTATACGGCATGGCCGTCATTCCGTGAACTTTTCGAGCAATGTATAGACAAAATTCGCGTTTGAGTCCTGTCGAAAAATTGTTCCATTTAAATCAAAAAACAAAAGGGGACGCAAAAGACATTGTAAAAAATACTCCTCTTACCCACGAAGGTTTTTCGATCGCCTGGCGCGCTTTAAAAGAACGGTTTGAAAATAAGCGAATTCTTGTCAATTCCCAATATCGCTTCCTCTTTAGTGGAGAGTATTAAGTCGGAGTCAGGCAGTGCTTTAAAAAAAAGGCAAAGCACTATTAATGGTTGTTTGTCAGCATTACAGCTACATGACATCGACGTCAGCTCTTGGGATTCTATGCTTGTTTATTTTTGCTCCACACGGTTACCGAATACCACGCTCTCGCTTTGGGAGCAGTCTCTATCGAGTAAGGACACGTTGCCCACGTGGAAACAATTCGATTCCTTTTTGACTAGTCGCTATCAAACTTTAGAAACGCTTAATGACATTAGAGCCACAACTCAAAGGCAAGCCGATGCTTCGAATCCACGAAATCTTAAATCGCATTCGGCGAACGTTTCGGTACCACAGTGCAAACTATGTCCAAAAGAGAAGCATCCAATCAGGATGTGTCCGCTGTTTTTGAAAATGAACGTTGACAATCGGCTTGCGTTTATTCGTAAACACGGGCTTTGCATTAATTGTTTTGTGCGCTCTCATGTAGTTAAAGATTGCAAGAGCAATCATAGTTGCTTCACATGTCAAAAACGGCATAATACTCTGCTGCATCGCGAATCCGCCGCGCCAACAAATAATTCGAGAAATGATAACCAGAATCCATCCACTAGTAGCTCGGCTCAGCAAAAAGCACATTCAACACAAATAGCGCCAACTGCAGACAACGCAACCACAACCGTTCAAACGTGTTTGGCTAAGGACAGCGATGATTAAATTACAAAATGAGGAGAAAATTTTTTACGCGAGAGCTCTATTAGATTCGGGTTCTGAAGGGACGATTATTTCAGAAAAAATTAAGAGACGACTTAGGCTTCCAGCGTATACGATTAATGCGAATATCACCGGCGTAGGGGCATCCGTGAGTGCCAAATCGATGAAAGCGTGTCGTATTTCCATACGTTCTGCATCGTTGTCAATGGTGAATAAAGAAACCACCGCGCTAGTGTTGCCAAAAATTACAGGCGAGTATTATCGATCCCTCTTGCTTTTCCCAAATGCCTAATATTCCGTTAGCAGATAAAGATTTTGCGAAAAAATCTTCTATCGATGTCCTGATAGGTGCTGATCTCCTTCCCACCGTTCTGCGTAGCGGTATCAAAAGAAACGTTTTCGGGTCCCTGGTTGCACAAGAGAAAGTTTTCGGGTGGATATTAACGGGTCCAATAAATCAACAAAATCCTATTGCTATAACCCCGAAGTTTTGTGCATATGATGCAGCCTCTTTGGAGAAGGCAATTACGCGATTTTGGGACGTGGAGGATCTTCCGCAGCAGAGACTCGAATCAGAGGAAGACCATTTTTGTGAGGAACTATTTAAGAGGACCACTACGAGAAATGAAGAAGGTCGCTATATCGTTTCTCTGCCTTTTGAAAAGGAGTTTCCACAAGAAGTTCAGATAGGTACTTCACGTAAAATAGCGTTAGCACAATTTCTGCGCAATGAGGCACGCTTAAATAAAAATGTTCAGGCTAAAGGGGAGTATGACGCAGTGCTTTGGGAGTATTTAGAGCTCGGGCACATGGTTCAGGTTAGGCGCGATCCTCCGTCATCCATAGCTTCCACCTTTTATTTGCCCCACCATGCGGTCATAAAAGCTGAAAGTACCACAACGAAAGTACGCGTAGTGTTCAACGCCTCGTGTCCATCAGATAATTCAGTGAGTCTCAATGACGTATTACATACAGGTTCAGTATTACAATCCGATTTGACTATTCTCATCCTCAAATGGCGTTTTTTCCGTTATGTGTTCAATGCGGATATACAAAAGATGTATAGACAGATTCTAGTTACCCCAAGTCAAACCCCGTTTCAAAGAATTCTGTTTCGTCAGGCCGCAGGAAAAGAGATCGAAGATTTCTAATTGAAGACCGTCACATTCGGTATCAATTCCGGCGGCAAGTAAGATATTGAAAGAATCCATGTATGTTGATGATGTATTAGCCGGCGGTCATTCCATAGAGTTAACTATTGCAGCTCGAGATGAATTAGTGTCCGCGTTGAATTCGGCTGGGTTCCCGTTAAGGAAATGGACGTCTAACTCACGGGAAGTGCTGCAAGATATTCCTAAAAACCACCTTCTACGTGAAGAATTCCTCTTAGTCCGGGAGCTAGCACGTGTTTTACCCTCCTCATAAGCGCCGCATTCCAAATGTATCTTAAAAGACGGGGTTTTATTCGTACATCACAAAAATCGTTTGCTGCCACCTCAGAGAGGTGGCATAAGGGGCTAGCAATGCAATCAATGCTTGATCCACATCTGCATTTACCTAAACAAAAAATTTGTTAATGGACGAAAAAAGCAAATTAAAACCTTAAGTTTTTAATTAAATCACACCATTTGTTTTTAAAAAAATTTAATTACTAACAAGTAATGCATGATCGATTTGAATGTATTTAATGAAACGCTGAATAAACTAATGCACATTATCATCCTTAAAGTATGCTAATCTGTTCAAATTACTGCCATTTGAGCTCAAAACATGTTTGAGAATAGAAAAAGTGCATTTAAAACAAATATGCAGATATTTATCGAAATATTTTACCTTCGATGGAAAGGTTTTCTTCAGTAATTCTTCCTCTGGCAAACATGAAGGCACATGAAACTCTGTGTTCATTCCACAACTTTTCGGTAACTTTACCTTGCCATTCTCCAGGCTTCAGAATCTTATAGCTGCGTTTGTTACTTTTTTTCTTATCGTCATGTTTTCTATAAGCACGGACTTCACATAAATTTTTAAACTCCATTTGGCTAAAATGGATATCTACTATTTGCAAGGCCTCTTGGAAAGTTGCGTTTTGAGAGCTGCCTAAACTCTCATCGTTTTCGTCGTCCTAAAACAAAAGTAAAAATTTTTTTAAAACTTCGAATCACACTTGTTTCACTTAAGCGTATACGTCACTCCGAAAATTCTATTAAATGCAATTTTTTAAATTAAGAGAAAACGTCATAAAATCTTTAAGGATTTATCAAATTATGCTTTGTCAGTCAATTGTCCTCTTTTCATACTCTCAAATTCAAATATAATCATTTTTTGATGTTTATCGTTTACATTTTCATTTTGAAATCCCATTTTGATTCAAGTCATTGGATTGAAGTTCATATTTCAGGACAAAATTTATTGTTTTGAATTTCTTAGTCCAAGTCAATTTTGGCACTTACATACTGAACTTTTGTTCATCGTTTACAACACAAACTCAATTTCGAATTTCGCAGTTTTTTTTTTTTTTTAACAAAATTATTTTGACCGGCACGATGAGCGAATAAAGTATTTAATGTTTTTGAAAGTAAATATTTTTTCTCACTTTATTCAAATAGAGCTTATAGCAACATCCGAACATACCTTTACATTTGAAAGCTTACACGAATGGAATAACCTCCTGCAGGTAACGTGGGTGTACAGAGATTCGGCTGTTTTACAGATCGATGTTTCCTGTGTTGTGAGTCACAACCGCACAAACAATCCCTATCCCAACTTTCTGTTCTTCTCTTCATGAATCAATGCATTACTACAACCGCTATGCAAAAGACCTCAGCTGCGAAACATGAAACCATTTGGGCGACGATAATATTCAAGACAAATAAACAAATGAACGGGAGCTGAAAGGTTTTGGAACGACGACCACGATAGACGCAGACGGGCAGGTGACATGAGGAGGGGCACGAGCCTGCAAATCATAAAGTAATGCAGCATCTGAAGAAGCTGGATGCAGAGGATTGTACGTGCTCAAAGCAGATCCAGGGCAAGAACGACGACGACATAAGCAATACATTATTTGGCAAAATAAACAAAGATCGCGGATTATGGGAAGTGCAAGATCAGCACTATTTCACTATAAAAACGGAGCAGCGTCCACTGGAAAGGCAGACTGTTTTTGATGTCTCAACTCTGACGTGCGTACCCACCCAGCGGCCACGGCGATTAGAGATTAACTTCAAAGTGTAAGCTTTTGCCATAAGAAGGATTTTATTCAATAAAAATAAAGGACAAACTTTGGTCCTTGTTCATTCATTTCATAAAGGGATACTATAGGGACTATTATACGCTCGAAACGGTCTGATCGCTTGGTACCCTGTATCTCAGAAATATAAATATAGGTGCGATTATACGCTCGACTCCGGTTGAGCGCTTTGCATCCTGTATTTGAGAGTAGGAATAAGGGCGCGGCTATACGCTCGACACCAGTCTGAGCGCTTTGCACCCTATATCCTAACACCTGAAATATTTCATCCGATATTTCGGCCCACAATTTGTTATTTTTAGAAAGCACTTTTTTTGTTAATTCATCAAAAAGTTGACTTTTGTGTCGAAATAATATTGAATTTAGAACTTCTTTTTCAATTGTCAATGGACGCCCGCGACCCATTTCTAAGACAATAGCAGCTCTTATTTCACGGAGTTTTAATTTGCGAATGATCCTGCGCTAAGAAGCTCGAGCCTTTTAATATATATTCAACATCTTGCTCACCGCTCGCGCCTTATTTTTTTGGGCTTCGATTCTCAAGAATTTGGTCAACGTCGAGTCTTATTTTTCGGTCTCGATTCTATATAATTTGCTTGCAACTCGCGCCTTATTTTCCGGTCCCAATTCTATATAATTCGCTTACAGCTGCGCCTTATTTTTCGGTCCCAATTCTATATAATTCGCTTACAGCTGCGCCTTATTTTTCGGTCTCGATTCTTAATAATTTGGTCAACGCAGTAGGCTTTGCTTTTGTGGATCCATCAAAAGCATACGTGTGTGTTTAGCTTTTCTAGGGAAATCTACTAACATACAAATTGTCACATTGTAAAATAAAAAAAAATAAAATAAAAAAGATGGCTACCGATGGTAAATATGGTCAGATAGATATCCCGAACGGGCGATTATCGGAAAGGAGATGCTAGATACCGAGACAGCAGCAATAAAAATTCAAGCTGATTTCGCAAATAAATTGTATATAAGTGTCGATGGAAAAATTCCACCACATTTATACAATTTAAATGTATTGCGAAAAGCCAAAGCAGAAGCTGCATGCAAAGCCAATGTTTATAAAGATCCCCTTGCAGCGCTCTGTACATTAAAATCGCGATCACTGAGGAATTGCATTCACCAGATTGGAGCGTATCCTTTTTATGTTTTTTTCTCATCAATGGAGCAACTCCAAATATATAATACGTATTGCCCATCCAATATAAATAACAGCACGGTTATGATTGATGCAACAGGGAGAACTACAAAAAAGGTAACGCGTCCTGATGGCTCCCTATCAGGACACATCTTTTTATATGCGTGCGTGATCCATACTGGACTAAAACAAATAGGGGTATATCAAATGCTTTCGGAACGCCACGACGCATTTCATATTGCACATTGGCTTCTGTTTACGATCACTGATGGCTCGACCTACACCCGTCGATTCCCTTGCGACAAGGATTGTCCATGTGCGACTCTTACCCGTCGATTGCCGCGCGACTAAGCTGCTGCATATGCGACAATCTAAACCCGTCGAAAGCTACGCGCCAACAGCGATCGTAAAGCCTAGCCTTAAAACAATGGAAGCATCGACTGAAAGCCTTCCAGGCTCCCTTCCACGAAGCACCAACGACCGAGTGCATTGACGTGGACTCGACTCACTCTCGATCACCCGCTAACACAAGTAACTGTTTCCTCGCTCTCCCGCCGCTCTTTACTTCCGATATTAATAAAGAAGCTTTGTAATTTAACTGTGATATATTTATGTTATATACTGTGCAATAAAAAAGTGAATATTTAGTTAAATTCGAAGCTTCTCGCGTTTTTCCTTATTTTGCTCGAAACGGGAAAAATATTTGGTCCTTCGAGCCGGATCGAGGATCTCGCGCCGCGTAATCCAATATTTAAAAAAACCCCTAACGATTTCTCTTTCGGAGTATATGCTCACATATACATATACATATATAAATATCCCAAACCCAAGTGCGCGCGCGAAGTTAATTATTTGCTCTTTTTTTCAAACGGCAAAGCCAAGTAAAAAAAACCAATAACTCGTTTTGTCGCTCATGAAGCTCAAACTCTACTTTTTCAAGAGTTTGACAATATGTTTTCTTTTTTCTCTTCGGAAAAGAGAACACAAAATTATGAAAGACTTTTGCCGACGGCAAAACAACATTTCCTCTCCCTAACCCTTTAATTCGTTTTTATATGGTGTTATCCGTGTTAAAAAAAAAAAAAATAAAAATAAAAAAATTTGACTTCAAAATCAAGTTGCGGCAAATAAAAAAATAAATTAAAAAACAAGAACAATTCTTAAAGTGCAATCTTAATCGCCACTCATTCCCGTTTTAATGCATTTCGTTTGATGACTTTTTTTCTTTTCCTCTTTCTGTGTTCATTTTTTTCCATTTAGATCGAGCGATCCAAAGACAATTTTGCTTTGTGCTTATGAGGTGACCAGCTGTCCCAAAAAATAACACTTTATGTTTCGTCCCGAAAATTTAGTTATTTTATTTAGTCATTTTAATATACGAAGATATTATCATTCTTACACATATATGAATGAAAAAATATACGATGCTATAAATTTTCCGATAATATATCTTTACATATATGAAGAAAAAAACGATGCTATAAATTTTCTGCCGATTTCTCCGTAGTGATTGGTGTTTATACAAGTTTTTTGACTGAAAAATTTGCTTTTAAGCCCATTCCACGCATAGTTCCTGTCGTCACGCTCATTTTCCGACTTTAAAGTTTTCCAAGGCTTGCACATTCTAATTAAGTCCGCTCTTCAGATGGGTAGTACATGACTTGAACACCAAGCTGTTCAAAAGCATGTAGGTTTTCACGTAGCTCAGGTGGATCTTCATCCTTCGTTTCTCGAGTTCCGCTCGAGCTCTTCGTGCCCTGAGCTACGTTTGTTTGGTGCTTACTCGAGCACCCCCAAGCCCCCCGCCCCCCCTCTCCACCATACACCATACTCTCTCCCTGAGTTGGAGTTACCCTCTGAAGAGACTTTTTACAGAATTTGCTAGTCGTCTCGTCATCTTTAATTTCCCCAAATGAATGGCGATTAGGTCGCGTCGTGAAATCGTGTCTAGATCGGGAAAAGCGCGTTCGTGAAATTGATCGTCGAACCGCGCATGGTATATTTGTTTATGTATATGTGTATGCTCAATGCTGGGGATCCTCCGCGACCAGCGCGTTTGTTTCGAAATCAAGAATTGAGAAATCGTGAGCTGAGACGAGCAATGAGATCGCCTCGCACTACCTCTAGAGCCCCAGGCACATTTCCACGATCTTGGGGAATTAGAATGGAATATATAACGCAGACCCCCCCACACTTCTCTAACGGAAAGATGTCATGCTATCGCTGGTGCCAACTGCTCACCCCGTCGGCACAACGACAGACGCGGTTGAGCACTGATATCAACATCTCCTTGGCTCCAGAATGTCATAGCCCCGCTGCCGAACTTCAATGGGTGGCGCCTTGGAAAAGCGTCATACCCCAAGCTAAGTATTGCCTTTTCTATATCTTTCTCAGTCTCTCATCTTTCGTTTTCTGTTTTCTCTTTTTTCGCCCACAGGTCGAGATTGTGGCTATCCGCATCTGTTGCAGTCCTGCAAGGCGGGCAGAATGTTTACGATCACTGATGGCTCGACCTACACCCGTCGATTCCCTTGCGACAAGGATTGTCCATGTGCGACTCTTACCCGTCGATTGCCGCGCGACTAAGCTGCTGCATATGCGACAATCTAAACCCGTCGAAAGCTACGCGCCAACAGCGATCGTAAAGCCTAGCCTTAAAACAATGGAAGCATCGACTGAAAGCCTTCCAGGCTCCCTTCCACGAAGCGCCAACGACCGAGTGCATTGGAGTGGACTCGACTCACTCTCGATCACCCGCTAACACAAGTAACTGTTTCCTCGCTCTCCCGCCGCTCTTTACTTCCGATTTTAATAAAGAAGCTTTGTAATTTAACTGTGATATATTTATGTTATATACTGTGCAATAAAAAAGTGAATATTTAGTTAAATTCGAAGCTTCTCGCGTTTTTCCTTATTTTGCTCGAAACGGGAAAAACAGCTTCAGAATTGGAAATTATTAGGGGCGCGTCCGATGACAGTAAAGCACTTATTATTGCTTCAATAAAAGCATTTACAAAATACAATACAATCACAGAATATGCGAATGTTTGCTTCAAGGAAGAATCAATTCCATGTTATATAAGGATTGATAATGCACACTTTATAAATAAGTATGTAAAGTTTTTAAAAAATGCTCAGCCCTTGGTAAAAAGATTTTATCTAATTGCAATTGGGCAATTAATTTTGTCGCGCTCTATAGATGCAGCAGGAGCTATTTTAAAATCAGTTCTCTTAATAAGCCAAGCCACTTCGAGTGGTATGTATAAAAAGAAACAAACAGAGTGCCCAAAATGCATTTAACATATAAAAAGAATTGCTTTGAAGTCAAATGAGGATCACACCAAATTTTATTTTTTGAAAAGTAATTGAAGTTATTTCAATAAATTAAAGGCCATTTAACAAATTTTTTATATTAGCGATTGACTGCATTTCAAACAGTGAGAAGGAAGATGACCACGAAATTTCGGACTTCTCTGTTGGTATGTATTAAAGAAAGTAATTTATGCCTAATATTCAGTTTTTTATATGCTAAAAATTTTGCTTAACTTATTTACTTATAAAATTTAAAACTTTAATCTCCTTAGGAAATGTTATCGCGCACAGTGACGAAAACGATTCTTAAAACCTATTTTTCACGTGGGCGAACGAAATGAATTCGGAAGTCTTAAGAAAACTGGAAAAAGAGAGCGGTGAACAGCCAAATCCATATTTTCTTCCATCGTTGGTAAAAAGACTATTAGATGACATAAGAGAACTGCCTTTGTGGTCGTGTGTCATGAAGGATCATTTTGGACACGGTCGAGTACCAGCTTCTAGTGCGCCTGTTGAATCCTTTTTCAATAATATAAAAACTAGACTGTTGAAGAAGAACGTTGGACTGAGAGCTGATACATTTTTAACGGTCTATATGAATTTCATATCTGGCTCCTCGAAAGTTCTCGTTGCGGAAAGTACTACAGAAAAGTCATATTGCGGTAGGTATTTAAAATTAGGGAATTTATGGAATTTGTTAATCAATTTTTTTTAATTTCAGAATCTTCAAAAACTTCACCGGAGTCTGAAAATATATGCATTGCTTGCATCAACAAAGATCATCCATCTGGTGCTCACGTTTGCATCGTTTGTTTGAAGGCTGTACGCCTGCTTTCACCATGCTCTTTTCAATTGAATGGCGCAGAAGAAGGACATGGTGAAAAAAGAATATGCAACAACTGTCATAACCGAAAACAACAGGAAATTGTTGAGATTGAGGCATCAAAGGCATTTGAAAATTGGGGAGGACTCGGAAGCGCTAATTCTAAAATCAAAAAATCATTTTACATGAAACCAAATTTTTTTTTTTTTTTTAAACGTTTTATTATTTATTGTATCACTCCTGTTAAGTAGGAGTCTAGCAATAAGTTTCAAAATCTTACGCCTAGTTTAACAAAACTACAGATCACAAAGCATTTCCTTAATTTCGAAAAGTTTATGAGTCGCAAGTTTTTATCAATAGCGGGCCTCAGGTAACGTTAACTAGGCTTAACTGATGTGTGAAGGAGCACGCGAAATATTTCCGGTGTTTTCCTCTAGGGTAAACGATTTAAGCAGCTAGGAGAGCTGATTTGTTACAACCGCATATATGCATACAGGAAGCGCGTAGCTGTTTTGACGTTGATTGCATGGAGAAATGCATTGGGTGCTAGGAGCACCCGCCGAGATACCGGTAAGCTAAAAGAGCTGTTTTGACGTTGGATTGCATGGAGAAATGCATTGGGTACTAGGAGCACCCACCGAGATACCGATAAGCTAAAAGAGCTGTTTTGACGTTGGATTGCATTGAGAAATGCATTGGGTACTAGGAGCACCCACCGAGATACCGATAAGCTGAAAGAGCTGTTTTGGCGTGGATTGCATGGAGAAATGCATTGGGTACTAGGAGCACCCACCGAGATACCGATCAGCTGTTTTGACGGACGTGCATGGAATGCACCAAGAAACGCGTGTCGATCTGCTAGGGAAGCAGAGTTTATGGATGTGCATGGAAAGCTCCTGCTGTAGAAGAATGATTTGAAATCGCTGGTCGATCATTCCTTTTTAATCTCGAAGAGTTCGATATGTTCGACAGTCCACGCGCAAGTGGATTTACATGAGTTCGCAATTTATTAAAATACTTTTCTTTGATTTTGGTGAACTCAGCTTTGACCAGTTCAACGTTTAACTTTCTATGAATCCGTTCATTTGAGATAAACCAAGGAGCTCCCGTTATAGTCCTTAGTATTTTGGACTGCGCTCTTTGCAGGATTTCTATATTCGAAGCGCTTGCATTCCCGTACAATTGTAACCCGTACATCCATATTGGTTTTATAACTTGATTGTACAGGAGGATCTTATACTCAAGTTTTAGAGGAGAACGGCTATTTATTAACCAGTGCAGGCTTATGGCTTTAAGTTTCATTTGGGTTCTCTTGGCTTCAATATGCTTACGCCATGTCAATCTTTTGTCCAAATGAATACCGAGATATGTGATATCTTCGCATTGTGGGATGCGTACGTTATTGAGAAAAATGTCCGGAGAAGCTTTTCTATTGAGCGTGAAAGTAATATGTTGGCATTTGATCTCATTTATTTTGATACGCCATTTATAAAGCCAATTTTGTATTTTGTTGAGATGATCTTGCAGTGTAGAAGTTGCAACACTAATGTCCTTGTGCCGACTAAGGACCGCTGTGTCATCAGCAAATGTTGAAATCACGATTCGATCGTTATAAGGAATATCTGCTGTGTATACTAGATAAAGAAAAGGCCCAACAACACTCCCTTGGGGTACTCCTGCATTGATTTCAAAACTTTTTGTAATGTACGAGTTATGTTTTACTTGGAACGTTCTATGTTTTAAATATGACTCAAAGATCGCGTGAAAATTAACGGGAAGTAGTTTTCTGATTTTGTAAAACCAAATTTGGCGGAAAAAGATTTTTTGATTCATAAAAATATTTATGAGAAAACTATTTTAAAGAATGAGAACTCACTAACAATGAAAGTTCACAATTTAAATAAGCGAAAATATATTTGTCGAAATACATGCGCTTTCGATGCAATTGTACAAATTATATTAAAATCTTTCAAAAATTACGATCCTAAAATTGAATTGGATAAAGAAAAAACGGAATTTTTTAAATTTATAAACGGACTCGCAAAATCTGGTAAGCATCGTTGATTTGAATTTGAAATAAATTTTAAATTTACATTCAAAGTGATTTCATATGAATAAATAATCATTGTTTCTTCCAGGTGTTACTTCAAGCACATACTTGAATAGGACAAAGATTTTGCTGAACATAATAAACAATAAACCAATTACTTGCTGAAGGAGAGCTCACAATAATTTATTGTGAAACCAACGCAGCGGAGCTTTGTGGACTTCTATTGAAAGGCAGTCCATCTGCCATGGAGGTTGCATATTGCTCGAAATGTACCAAAAAATCGGAAATTCCTATGCCAATGGTTTCGGTTCCATCAACTGAATTTTATTTGGACCCAAATAATACCATTAAAGGGATTTTGCGCGGAAAGAAGAAATCTTGCGATGGAGGATGTGGTGGAACCCAATATTCAAAAATTAAGTTGATAGGTGATTACTTTCAAAAGTTCTTTAAAATTTTGAAATTCCATAGCCATGAATGTTTAATAGTTAATATTTATAAATTATTTTCTCTTGTATTCCTAGGATCTGTTCTTATAATAGACGTTTATCCCGGGGAAGCATCGATTACTTACACTGAAATAAGCAACTTACCGGAGAAATTGGCTTTGGGTACAAATCAATATTTCAAGATAGAGGAATTCGTTTCATTCAAACCTTCGATGGGTGGCGCAACAGAAGAGAATTTTCTTGAGGACCCAAGTGTTTTAAACCACTACACTGCTGCACTTTTTCATGATAATTCACAATGGAGTGAAACCGATGATTTAACAGTTACGGAAAGGATTATAGACAGTACCACGCGCGCTCTTCCACATATTTTAGTATTTGCGCCAAGCACAAAATATTAATCAAAAAACTAAAATTAACTTGTTCTTTAAAAACACTTCAAAATAAATACATATGATTTGTTTACTTCAAACAATGAAACAACATTTCATTTTGACTTATCATGATGTTGTATCCTACGGTGCAATTACCTAACGCCGTGGCACTTGGGTAGGTACGAACGTCAGGCAAGTACACCGTAGGATAAAACGGGGTCCTTTAAACAAATAAAAAGGAACACAAAGGATTTCAATTAATTTTCTTTTTATTTAATTCAAATTTAATACAAGTTTCGGTAATTAATTTAAATGCGAAGTTTCGTTTATATAGATCAATATTGCTGATCTTGCAATATTGACTATTCCCAATATCCGCGATCGTCGTCGATTCTTCCCGAACATATTGCAATAGCTTGACCGCGACCTTCACCCGCAAATGTGCCCACATTTCCATATTGTTGTTGTTACTACATACAGCTATTCCGATGTTCTTTGTTCTTCTTTTGTAGTTGTTGTTGCTCTTACGTAAA
This sequence comes from Chlorops oryzae, assembly GCA_020466095.1. Lineage (NCBI taxonomy): Eukaryota > Metazoa > Arthropoda > Insecta > Diptera > Chloropidae > Chlorops > Chlorops oryzae. Next base: position 119,625,123 of record CM035806.1, read on the forward strand.
AACTCTTGACGTGTGTTGTTGTTGTTATTGCCAGCGATCGGATTGCAATTGTGCATTCGCTGTATTAGTGCTGATGTTTGTTAACCGTGCTTATACTGTGCCAAAGTTGTTGTTGTTACCAGCGGCCGCACTGCATGTTTGCATTTGTCAGCAATTTTACGCTGGACAGTGTTTTTGAGTAGCATGGAATCACCTTGAAGTGAAATTCATAAATGCAGGTCACTGCCTTTTGCTTTCGGTTTAAGGTGACCACATGTGAGTTTGGAAGATGAGAGTGGTTGCTGCGATGTTTACTCTAATTGTCTTGTGCTGAAACGAGCTGCTGATGTTGTGACCACATAGACGTTGTTTAAAGAAAAATAATGCTGGCAGGTTGTTCAGAAGTTTTAATTTAGGGACAGCCTTGACTCACTCCCTCCCCTTCTTAAAGAAGTCGCGTATTAGTTGCTGACCCAAGTAGCAAAATAGGTCGAAAATTGGTAAATTCTTACCTATATAAGGTCAGAATATTTACTTGACCTAACCTAAATAGGTCGAAACTACGTCGATTCGACGTCGATTCGACGTAAGTGGGGAATAGATTGGAAGTCGATTGGCGGTAATAATAGGTCATAATAGGGCATTTCGACTTCAAAGTCAGGGCGAAAAGAAGTCCGTTTACCTAATATTAGTCGAAAAGAAGTCGCAATGACCAATTTTCGACCTAATTGGACTTATGAGTAAAACGAAAGAGAACGTAAAAGGAAACGAAAAAAGTGAGAGAGAGAGTAACAGAGAAAGATATAAATACATAATATCTTACTCAGTCATTCGTATTACTCGAAAGCAGAAATGAACGAGAGATTTTCTTCTTCGTGTGTCTTAAGAAATAAATAATAAATAAAATATGGACTTCATTTAAAATTATTTTGCGCTTAATAAGTCCCAAAAACATATGCCCGCTGAGATTTTTCGTGAAAGTGTTCCTTCTACTTCTTCATTTTTAAGGGGCTTTCTCATTGATGGAAATTAAATAAATATTGCTTGAAAAAAATTGTTTTTCTTAAAGAAAAAACATATGAAAAAGAATAATTCTCAATTTGTCATTCGAAAAACATGGCGGAGCTCGACCTATTTTGACCTATTTCGACTTTAAAGTCAAACCGACTATAAAGTCCAAAAATCAAGTCCGCTCGACTTTGAAGTCGAAGCATGCAACAAAATAAGTCAACTTTTGACCCTATTTCGCCCTATAAGTCAAACGGACTTTAAAGTCGAATTTTAGTCAAAAAATTGGTCTGTTTGCCTTGAAAAATTACCTAATTTGGAATTCAAAGTTAAGTCAATTTTAAGTCACTCAATAGGGAATTTTTTACCTATTTTCGACCAAAAATCGACTTGGAAGTCGAAGCGACTTTGAAGTCATGAAATAGGTAGAATAGAGGTAATTTGGACCTTCGAAACGGACTTTTAAGTTAGGTCATATTTAAGGCCGGAAAATAGGTCAGAAATAGGGTATTTTCAACCAAAATAGGTCGATTCGACTTGCTGCTGGTCGAATCGCTCTATTTTGCTGCTTGGGGATGATTTAGAAATGTTAACATATGATGTATACAGTATGCATCGTTACTGTTGCTGGGTTGCTTCATGATTCAAAGGTGACAATGTTGAAACGATTACGGTGATGGTTGATAAGAAATTTAGATGTTTGCCTAATGCTGGCGAAGACTTTGTTTTTAGGCAAATGATGAATCGTGAAATTTATGTTGATGCGTGTTCGATGTATACCACTGCTGTTGTTTAAACGATACTCCCGCTGTTTCGATAGTGCGGATCCAGACCATTCTTTGGGCTTAAATCTAATATATAAAATTTATTTCGTAGTATATTTGCTTATTATCTATATAATGTTTTGAATTGATTTTCTTGCAGCTTGTTTAACAATCATGTATAATTTATTTATTGTTTATTTTTTTTTTTTTAACATTTATGTTTTATCGTTTGAAAATTCATATTTTCTTTTATAATTACTTTTTTTCCATTATTTTTCTAAAATTGTACTTTGTTTATAAGAGTTTCAAAAACAAAAGTTTTGTAAGGTACCTATACTTTGAGGTTTTTGTCTGTGAATTTAATTTTTTTCTACCGTTTGTTTTCACAGTTAATAATACATATATAGTTTTCTTATGATGTATCCGTCACTGTAATTAAAAGTTGATAAAAATTTGTAATTTACTTTTTCTCGTAATTTTTATTTATTTCCGCATTATTCCGCATTATTATGATTTTATTGAAGTATGAAAGGCTTAAATTATTACAGTATATTGTGATTCCTAAGGCTACTTTAGTAAGTCAAGCTTACTGTATGAAGTGCCAATTAAAGCCAATTGTAGGAACGAAAACGGGAATTAAAAAGACAGATATATAAGTTGAAGATAAAGAGAAGTTAAGAGAAGATTAGATCATAGGTTGAAGTAAAGTTTCTATTTCCTGATAGTTGAAATTAAATAACCACGATTTTACTAAAATTAGCAAGATTTTAAATCTTTTTTCAGACCTTATGCTGTATGGCAAACTATTAAAGAGTCTATAGGACAGTACGGGAAAACTATTTCGAAAGAATGTTGTGTGAAAAATTGGTATATTCACACCGTTATTAGTATTTGAGCTTCTCAAATTGTGCCTAGATATTCTTGGTTGATTGTTTATGTTTTTTGAGCAGAATGTTTTCAAGATCTTATAGTAGAACAGGTGACGTATTGGTAAAATATGTAATGAAGAAAAGAGCTGAAAAGAAGGAGTTACCCGATTAACGTTGCATATCCTTCTTAGTATGTTTTTTTGCAGTACAAAAAGTGGAGTAATTTTGTTTGCGTATGCTCCACCCCAACAAGCAATACCATAGTTTAATTTTGAATGTACGATTCCATAATAAAACATTTTCATAGTCGTCAAAGAGCAAGATTTAGATAAAAAGTAAAACTTTCTTAAGGCACAGCGCATGTAGTTTTTTAGAATTGAAGTATGATTATGCCACGTAAGACTGCTGTCAATAGTTATTCCCAGATATTATATTTGAAACTTTCTACTGCTTCTATTTTAAAGCAGTTAGAATGGCAATTCAAATTATAATTGTAAAGAAGCTGTGATGTGTGTGCATTTGAAAATCTTAAGCACTGCGGGTCGTGGTAGTAAATATCTATGTCCGGAGGGTTTAGAGGTCTCAAGTTGAAAAACATTAGTTTTGTTTTAGAGCTTATTACAAGTTTGTGTTTTTTAAACCATTCCCTCAGTATTGAAATGTCATGATTTATTTCACAAATTAAGTTCAGTCTAGTCCTCGAAGTATAAGCGATCCCCAAATCATCAGCGAAAGCGGTGATGCCCCCAAAGAAGTTTAGTTTAAAAACAGAGTTAATATAGACTAAAAATAGAATGGGTCCTAGTACAGATCCTTGCGGAACACCAAGCGATAAAAACACAGGCTCACTTAGAACATCATCAATTTTAACTCTTTGGGACCGGTTGCTCAGGTACGAAGTAAACCAACAACCTCTGAAACCAGTTCTATGGAGTTTATTTAAAAGTATTTTATGGTTAACCATGTCAAATGCTTTTGTTATATCTACAAAAAGACTTGCACATGAACTTTTTTTATCCAAACCTTTCATTACCGAGGTGCAAAATTGAAGCAGTGCATCTTCGGTGGAAAGTTAGCCAAAAAGTCAATGACACGATCTTTTATTGCTTTTTCTAACACCTTTGAGATAACAGGAAGTAATGAAATAGGTCTGTAATTTACTTTATTTTCACGTTCACCTTTTTTGAAAAGTGGAATAACCACAGCTTGCTTGAGCTCTTTTGGGAATACACCCGTGCAGACACTAAGGTTGAATATATGAGCCAATATGTCAGATATGTTAAACGCAATTTTTTTGATTCAAGAATTGGATATTCCATCAATTCCACACGACTTTGAGTTATTGAGAGAATTAATTCGCCTTACAACCTCTATAGCAGAGATGTTTTCAAAAACAAAACTGTTACGTGTATATCTGTCTTCTGGAATGACAGGGTCGTAGCTAGAAGTGGATTCTATGTTGGAAATGGGAGCTAACGAACCAAAATAGTTGTTGAATTCATTTGCAACAAAAACGTTGTCAGAGCATATCTGTTCCCCTCTTTTCAGAGAGATCATAGAGTTCTTTTTACGAGATTGATTCGTCAATTCATTTAATAATTCCCATTCTTTGCCTACATTGCCTGCGCAATTTAAGAATTTCGAACGATAGTAATTATCTTTAGATTTAATAACTTCCTTTTTGACAATATATACCAATTTGTTATATCTCTCTTTTAGAGACAAGTTGTTGGGGTGTTTCTTTAGTTTACGACCGAGTTAATTTTAAGTTCAATTTTTTCAGCAAGCTCATCGCTGATCCACATCTTAATTTTTTTTACTTTTTGACTTTTCGACTTATGTATCTGCGAAGTAATGCTAACATATTTTTTCAGAGTGCTAGAGAATAGAGAATAGGCTTCCGTTGCATCATCAAGAGTATAGATATTATCCCACATTTCTAAACGAAGGAGGTTATTGAGATTGTTGAAATCTATTTTAGTATAAAATTTCGCGTTATTTTTATCTTCCGAGCGATTCTGTGGAATTTCCAAGAATATACCAGTCATGCAATGGTCTGAGATCCCTAAATCAATATTTATTATGTTGTATGAATTTTGAATTGTTTTAAAACGACCCAGAACATGGTCAAGACACGAACCAGTCAATGGCCTAGTTGATTCATTTAGGAACGAAAACAGTCCGAATTTGGCAAGAAGTGCGTGGTAATTGTCGGATGTTGCATTGTTCAGGAGAAGGTCTAAATTGAAATCGCCCACTAGAAGAAGGTTGTTTGAAAGAATACCTGACAGACAGTTTTCGAGCTCGAGTAAGAAGTTCGAAACCGGATAGCCATGCAATCTATAACAGCATACAATATCAAACATCTCAGTCCCTAGTTGACAACTGATTTTAATGGCGTCCGCACAGCGAAGACTACAACTTGCTGCTTTGCAAGAGAGCTTAGCCTTTGCAAAGACACCCACACCACCAGCTGTGTATGTATCATTAGTAACCGCAAAAAAATCAAAACCAGGTATGGAGTAGTCATTAACTTCGTTTTCATATATCCAGATCTCCGAAACAAAAATTAAATCGGGAGTTCTTGGCATAATACTAAGATTAGCTACCAGGAGATCAAAGTTTTGCCTTAAACTCCTTATATTTTGGTGAAGAATAAGAACTGACGGTGATTGAGTGTTACACGTAGAGCACAGATCCGAAAAACAATTAAGTGTATTAATAGTGAAGCCGTCACTGGAACAATTCGCTGAATTTAACATTTTATAATAAAAATAAAAAATTCAATGACGATAATGAAACAAAACAGCCTCACTCTAAACACTTTGCCCTTTCGTGATAATATTTCAACAAATTTTAATATTTTCAGGAAATAGAGTTTCAAATTAAAAGAAATCTGAGAATATAGCGTTATAAAAAAATGCATTTTAGGATATTTTAGATAGGAGAAACGAAGAAAGGAAACCGGAAAGAAGATATAGAAAATTACGTTAGAGCTTAATAATTTAAAATTCATTTTTAATTTTTTAACAATGCAAAGAATCTTAAGAAATAAATTGTAAAAATAACAAACATTTAGAGCAAAAAATGACATTTCGAAAATTATTAATTTATGATGTGTATAAGCAGAAACGTAGCTCAGTTTTTTGAATTAGATTTATTAAGTAGGGAATCGTGGTTAATATCAATGTTTTGCATTGTACTCCCATACAAATTTTCAAGAACAGTTTCTGCTTTTTCATCTCCACACATCAGCTACATTTCACTGTTGAACTTTAACCATTTATCATTGACTTTCAGACGATCACTACGAACGCTAACTGGGTATTTCTTACTTAAAGCCACAATGTTTCGTTTCAGCACCAGCAACGCTTTCTTCTCTTTCGACTTATCATAGGACAGATCACGCTCAATGTAGATATTTGGTTCCTGCCAGTTTTCCGGAATTTTTTAGTACCTGCCCAACCATTTCGCTAGATTCGAGCTTCACTATCGCAGAGATTTTAATATCACGCTCAGAAATTTTCTTAGTAAACACAATTGTTGGAATCGATTCCAATCGGAGAATGTCGCGACAGATTTTTTCAATTTCAACTTTAACAGTTCCATTCGAATTCAATCCTTTAAATATTAAATTATTTTCTTTGATTTGTTTTTCTAGTAGTTGAATTCTGCTTCGGTCATTCTGACGTTCAGCCTTTAGGTTCACTATTTCTTCAGCCATCCTCTGGTTTTTTTTTTAACATCATCAACCGAGTTCGCTAAGTAATCCAATTTGTCAACTATATCTTGGTTTGCTTGTTTGAAAAGTGTCTTCAATTCGATAACGCTGAGTTCGGATACTTTTTGTTGTTTAATTCCTTTTTTTATTATTTCAGGAGAGGTTTCAGATAACTGGCGTTTATGAGTTGCACAGTTAGAAACAGTTAGAAATTTATTTTATATATATATATATATATTTTTTTTTTTTTGTTCTTTATCTTATTTTGTTTTCCATTTTACATATATAATTTGCTTTTCTTTTTCTTAATAATTTTGTGTTTTAACATTCTCTTTTATTCGGTGAATGGTTTTAAAATACTTCTATTCTACTATATTCTTTCTATTTACTTTTGTTTTTATTTCAATATATATATATATATTTTGTATTTGAATATATATATATATATATATATATACATTTTTCTTTCATTCAAAAAAGCGCAAAAATACCTATGCTTTCAAGGTATTATTTTGAATTAGATGTCTCTTGATATATGTACATACATATATACCAATATTTTGGAAGTATTTGTATAAATGTGTTTTTTTATATTTACCAAGATATAATAAATATCTCCTTTTTTCTCTCTTAAATTCTTCCGGTCCTTCTCGTTGGTTTACCTTGAAAGATAATAAAAGTAGACATTATTTGCCCTGAGCCCCTCCTGCTTATTTCAACGTCGTGAAATTCTTCACTCGGAGAGGTGAAACGTCTGCATTTACAATATGAGACAAAATAGATGTTCCAAAACTTGAAAATTCGTATAACCGCAATGTTTCAAAAAAAAAATGGTTTTTTTTTCAATTTGTAACGGAATTTATTTGAATTATATTTTTATTTTTCGTTGTCATTCCTTATTTAGACATCGCAGCAAGCGATATTAAAAATACATTTTTTGTGACAGTAATGATTAGATATAAAAACAGTCAGCTCTCGTTTTAGTCGAGATGAACCTATGTTTTGGGACAGTATTTTGAATTTTTGATAAAGCTACGGCACATTATAGTTATGGGCGAAAAATTTGTCTAGATCTTTTAATTCCCTTGTATGTTTTATCTGAATTTGCAAGAATTTTAATTTAGATTTGCTTTGTATGAGAACAGATTCTTTTACAATGGAGAAAAACTTTTGAATTGATATTTGCATTACATTCGGACTTTTGAAATACTCGTACAGCGTCAGCTCTCTAACCTCTGACTCTTCATTTAGGTTTACATTTTTAAGCTGATACCTTCTCATGGGGATTCCTATCTCTATCTGGTGGATTTTCTTTCAAAATATCTTCAATTACTTCTTTATTACCATTAGTACCATCTCTTCTAGTACCACAAGAATTATTCTCGACCTCCTTGCCGAATTCAATTTCTTCATTACTATTTTTACCACAAAAATTATCCTCGAACTCCTCGTCGAACTCGTACTCCAATACATTCGACATTTTATTCACAGCATCCCCACCGCTAGATAGTCCCTTTTTATCATTAATTTCTTTTTTCTCAATTTCCTTACCGTCCAACACTATTTTCTCGCAAATCGGTGCCACTTTCGCTTCCCTCGCTTTGATCGTAACTGCCTCTGCAATACAAATCTTATCGATGTTGGGAACGACAAGTTGAAGTGACTCTGATTGACTTAGCTCTGAATGCACAAGCTCTACGTTTTTCTGAATGTCTATATTTTCTCCAAATCTGCTTTTTCCTGAATCAGTTCCTATTTTCAATACATCTGACTTCATCAATCTTTTATCCGGCCCAGTGTTCACTAACAAGGCAACCCTATCATTTATAGCTTGTCCACGAGGAAATACTACAAATATGTCGTCGGACACTGATTGCGAACCTTCAATGTTAAGTGCAGATTCGTTATAGTTACTGACTTTTTTTCTATTAAATTGTTATACCCAGCGTAAGCGGGGTATATTAGTTTTGTACAAATCTTGTAACAGGGAGAACTAAGCTCCGGGGATATAGACAAATATATATAGAAATAATCAGGATCAAAAACTTAATCGATTTAGACATGTCCGTCTGTCCGTCCGTCCGTGGTCGGATATCCTCCAAAACGGCTGAACCAATGAAGTCGAAATTTGGCACACATGTATATCGGGGTCCGAGTATGATCCTAAGTAAAAATGGGAGACATCCGCCCACTTCCATGCCCACAAAAGCATATAATGTGTTTTCAGTAAAATGATTGTAACTTGCGAACCACTCAACACATTTCATTGATATTTGGTGTGCTGGTAAACTACAAAAAAGGACTTATCCTGAAAAAAAATGGACGCCGCCCTCCGTGAGCCACGCCCACAAATAAGCCCACAAATAAGGGTTTATCGTAACTTGTGAAGTAAATAGCGTAGAAGCTTCAAATTCGCAAGATAGCTTGACCAAGGTGAATGAAAGGTGAAGGAAAAAATTTATGTTGCCCGCCCACTGCCACGCCCACAAATGGAGAGTTTTCGTAACTTCCGAAATAAAAAGCGTTGAAGCTTTAAATTCGCAACATAGGTTGACCCAGGCGAATGAAAGGTGTGGAAAAAAAACACAAATGGAGAGGCAAACAATAGTGCGCAAATAATGTCGGGACGGTGGGTATTTCAAAGTCGGGCTTGACCGACTTTAGCTTTCTTACTTGTTTTTTATGTTCATTGCAGATTATATAAGCCCAAACACAGCTTACTATGGCTTTTTCGATTAAAAAAGTTAAAATGAATAACACAAAAGATATCGATAAAAATAAAAATTTTGGTATATCTTCGTTTTTATTCATCAAAGTTTCAATCCTTTTGCCTTCTTTAGCTGGTTCTTTTTTATTATCTACCTGGCAAAGAGATATGATGCTTTCTCTGTCTTGCCCCTTTTCTTCATTTTTCTCATTTAATAATACAATATTGTGGGAAACCGAAAGCAAAAGGCAGTGACCTGCACTTATGAATTTCACTTCAAGGTGATTCCATGCTACTCAAAAACACTGCCCAGCGTAAAATTGCTGACAAATGCAAACATGCAGTTCGGCCGCTGGTAACAACAACAACATTGGCACAATATAAGCACGGTTAACAAACATCAGCACTAATACAGCGAATGCACAATTGCAATCCGATCGCTGGCAATAACAACAACAACACACGTCAAGAGTTTTTACGTAAGAGCAACAACAACTACAAAAGAAGAACAAAGAACATCGGAATAGCTGTATGTAGTAACAACAACAATATGGCAATGTGGGCACATTTGCGGGTGAAGGTCGCGGTCAAGCTATTGCAATATGTTCGGGAAGAATCGACGACGATCGCGGATATTGGGAATAGTCAATATTGCAAGATCAGCAATATTGATCTATATAAACGGAACTTCGACGACTGGAAAGGGACTTGTGCGAGCGTACTCACCAAAGGGCCACGACGGAGAAGTTAATAGAGTATTCACATTTAAATAATAACCGAAACTTGTATTAAATTTGAATTAAATAAAAGGATAATTAATTGAAATCCTTTGTGTTCCTTTTTATTTGTTTAAAGGACCCCGTTTTATCCTACGGTGTACTTGCCTGACGTTCGTACCTACCCAAGTGCCACGGCGTTAGGTAATTGCACCGTAGGATACAACATCATGATAAGTCAAAATGAAATGTTGTTTCATTGTTTGAAGTAAACAAATCATATGTATTTATTTTGAAGTGTTTTTAAAGAACAAGTTAATTTTAGTTTTTTGATTAATATTTTGTGCTTGGCGCAAATACTAAAATATGTGGAAGAGCGCGCGTGGTACTGTCTATAATCCTTTCCGTAACTGTTAAATCATCGGTTTCACTCCATTGTGAATTATCATGAAAAAGTGCAGCAGTGTAGTGGTTTAAAACACTTGGGTCCTCAAGAAAATTCTCTTCTGTTGCGCCACCCATCGAAGGTTTGAATGAAACGAATTCCTCTATCTTGAAATATTGATTTGTACCCAAAGCCAATTTCTCCGGTAAGTTGCTTATTTCAGTGTAAGTAATCGATGCTTCCCCGGGATAAACGTCTATTATAAGAACAGATCCTAGGAATACAAGAGAAAATAATTTATAAATATTAACTATTAAACATTCATGGCTATGGAATTTCAAAATTTTAAAGAATTTTTGAAAGTAATCGGTTTTTGGTTCACCTATCAACTTAATTTTTGAATATTGGGTTCCACCACATCCTCCATCGCAAGATTTCTTCTTTTCGCGCAAAATCCAATCCAAAATTCAACACATTAAATCTAGTTTTTCTCCACAAGCTCATTTATACTTAGTGCCCCCACTACCTTTATACTAAACTCGTCTTTGCCAATCTAGCAGAACACGCAATTTAATTATACCTCGCTATAGCTACACGTTGACCTCAAGAATGTTTTTTGTTAGTGCTGTCAAACTATGGAACTCTATCCCACCTCACTTAAAAACTCTTCAAAATAGTTAACTCTTTAAACTGGCTATTACATTTCTTAATTCATAGTTTTAAGGCTTTCTGTTTCAGGCCCGTAGCAACCATAGGGGCAAGAGGGGGCTTTGCCCCCCCACGCATTTTTGATTTTGCCCATGAAAAAAATTAAAAAAGTAGGAAAAATAAATGACAATCGAAAAAAAAATGATATTCAATCATATTTAATATAATTGGACTTTGCGATTTTTTAGTTTTTTGAATCTTAAAAGAATGGTTTCCAGGTCTAAAAAATCAAGTCGCTTGTGCTCGAACGCCAGAAACGACAAATTGTTTAGTCTATCAGTCGACATGCCAACACGTTGAGGCCGCATGACCGAAAATGATGATTCGCATACTGCCGTTCCAGACGGGAAAGTTTCGATTGTTGCAAAAAGGTTGTACACGTTTTCGATTCCCTGGCGAACCTTATACAGCTCTGTCAGTGTCACAGTTTTGATTTTATTATCTTGTGGCCTTTTCAAATTGTTCAATTTCTCATTCTTTGCACGAATTCCGTCCATGTACTCTTTCGCAATTTTCAGCTCGATTTCATTTGGCAATTCGATGCCCAACTCAGTCAAAGGCTGCAGCTTTTCTAAGTCCATTTCATCTCCTGTATCGATAGATGTGAGAATGGGATCGTTTTTAATGAAACGATCTGTCATTTCCCTTAACACAATATCGATCGTTTCATAAAATGCCGATTTGAGGGTAATGGTTGATTTGCTTCGTTGTCCCAGTGTAACTTCGACAAATGAATCTTTTAGCAATTTTGATTGGTATCGATTTCGAATTGAACGACTTAAAGCGTGAGAAGATTCTGTAGGCTGTAATATCTGTAGAAGACTTGTTGCTTCAAAATTGTATTTTTTGAAGTTATCTTCTGTTCTCATTTTTTCGATCGTTGTGAAAACGGCTCTAATGAGTGACATTGAATCTTTGTATCCCATTTCTCGACCTTGCAATGCTTTTGTTACAGGTTCAATCGTTTGTAATAAATCCTTCATGAATATTAATGCGAATACAAATTCTAATGAGACCATTACATTGTACAATCCGGCTGCTAATGCAACATCATCACCAGAGCAGATATTTGCACATAAAGCATATTTGCATATGCATTTGCATATTTGACCGTTTAGAGCATATTTTTATTTTTCTTGCATGTTCGCGGCATATACTACGTTTATTCGTACGCCTTATTCGCGAATAAGAATATCGCGAATAGCGAATTTTCCCGTATAAACGGTCTTATACACGAATAGCTAATTCACGAAAGTTATTCGTGAATAGCGAGACTATTCGCGATAAACATGAGAGGTGATGCCACATTTTTCACTGATATTTCTCTTTTTGACGATCAGGCAGCACTTTTGTTTAATTTGAGTTCAAAAATCTAACAAATAAGATGGAGAACGGAAAGGAAACCAACCGCTGCATATGGATAATACCTAAATTAACTTTTGAAAAAATAAAGCCTTTCAAGAAAAATTTGAACAAATTTTGAAAAGAAACAAAGGTTTTAAAAGTATAATCGATATATGTATATAATGTTTGTTATACAGCCGAAGAACCTACCGACCCGTATGTCAAAAAGCTTTTGCCAGATATGTTGGAAAGGTTTGCGTTTTGTCCAACAACCTCAACTGATGTTGAGCGCAGTTTCTCTCTGTACGGAAACGTCTACACGCAGAAGAGACGATCATTCACTATGGAAAATCTTAAGCACCATATAATTATTTGTGCAAATTCTGAAATTGAAGATTAAGCTGTTTAGTCTGACTGAAGGTTCGGTTTTGGTTAACAGATTCATTGACCATAAAATTGCATTCGGCTGGGGCCATGAATCTTTTTTTTTTTTTGTTCTTTTCTTTTATTAACTATTATGAACATGAAATGTTATTTCTGTTTTAGGCGTTATACAATAAATGGACTGATTTTTGTTAATAAATGAAAAAAAAAATAAATAAAATGTGCTCTGCTCTACATTTAAATTTTTGGTCTTCAGTTCCACTTTCAGTAATGGGCCGAAGGTGCATGACAAATTTTTGGCTTCGCTTCACCAGCTTATGTCGGACTCTATTAAGCTGTTACTAGAGAAAAACTCAAAAAAGAAAAAATTAAAATAATTCATTTTAAATAATTTTTTTTCATGCATATTTTATTTTTTTTCGAGCATATATTGCAATTATTTAAGCATATTCAATGCGCATATTTGCGATTTTTTCGTGCATATAAATATCTGCTCTGATCATCACCATCGAATCCGGCAGCACCAGTTATCTGAGGCAAAGTATTCATAATATGTACATATTTTTCAAATATGGATTTTGAAGCACGTAAATGGCCAACCCAGCGAGTTTCAATTAATTTTAAAATGGAATGACCTTCGTAATGTTGTTTTACTTTGTGTCGGCGGAAAAATTTTGCAATGAGTTTTGCCTGAAAATGTTTAAATACGCATATTAGCACAATAGATATTCAAAATTGAACATGATTGACAGATAAATATCAAACCTGGTCAAAAAATTGTTTCACCAGTTGAACGCTTTCAATGGTCTTAGTAATGACCAAATGAAATTGGTGGTTCAGACAGTGAAAATACGGAATTTTTCGTTTCAAATCATCTTGAATTAATCTTTGCATTCCACCATTTTCGCCGTTCATCACGGCAGCACCGTCATAACATTGACTGAAAAGACGCACGAACAGTTTAATATGTACACACACAAATAATTTACCCCTACAGAGCACTTTAAATATAACCCTAATAGAGCACTATATTTGGCCGCTAAAACCACGATTTCAAAAAGCGTAATTTTAATTTTGCAAAATTTCACGAATTGTGGTCATTATCCTTATCGAGCAGAAATAGTATAGTTCCTGAACAGCGCAGTCATTTGAATTCCATTTAAACGGCTGAAGCTAAGCTGCGGCTGCGTCAATGTATAGTACACAGAGATTAATTTTGACAGTCAAACCAGTAACGGATACTTTGTTATTATTGACAATTAAACGCTGTTTTCGATAAAAATTAAACACGCATCACTGCCATTAATACAAAAGCACACCTATCGGGCGTTTGAAAATGATAATACCAAAAATGATTTTATTCGATACACTTATAAGCGTTTATCGTCTATCCTATGACAATTCATATTAGGGGAGTAAATTAGAACTAAGAAACTACTTAAGCCAACATTCGTTGATTGTTTATTCCATTATCTTTAAGTATTTTCAATGTTTGTTTCTTAAAATACAAAGCATTTAATTCAGCAAATGTTTCCATCGTAAGTATGCTTTCCTGAACTTGGCCTTTTCGCACATATCTTGCAGCAATCGCGACACATTCCTTGTTCTGTTTATCTTTTGTCCCATCCTCTAAAAATGTGAAATATGGTACATCTGATTCCATCACGTCCTTAGCCACTGCTTCGCGTACCATCAAAGCCAAAAGCGCAATTATCTCATTTTGGATATCCGGTGATCGATATGTGTAATGGTGTGGCATATGCGATTCCCATTTGGCAAGATTTTTGTTGTTTTCTTTCGTGTATAAAAATAATTTTTCGAATAAACCTTCATCCATTCGGTTTTCTATATCATACGAGCCTCGGAAAGCCAGCTCGTTTTTAACCAAAAAAATTATAACCTCGAGAAATATTTTTTCATTAGCTATTTATTTATAAATTTTGAAAGCATACAATACCTCAATAATTTTTCTCATGTAATTACGACGATACTCCAATACATTTCCCGATGCCATTTCGATAACAGATGAATTGGTTTTCTGTCGATTAGTTGTTTCAGCCCATTTAGCCATGCTGTTCAAGTGCATTTTGGAACTCTGGTGTCTTTTGAAGCCCTTATTTGATTCGAGAGCAGTTTTACAATGTGAAAAACCTTCACATTTGAATATGTTATCTCTTTCATGAATTGGAGAAAATTGACGGCATGCATAACAAAAAACAACATCTTTTGATACGGAATACTCCAACCAAACGTAATCATTCAACCATTTCGGATTGAATTTTCTTCTATCGGACATCGGAAATTGGTGTCCAGAGGGGAAATGTAGCACTTGAGACTCAATATTCTTCAAAGTACCATACGGAGTAATGTCGCCAGGAGCATTTGTTACAACCTCGGTATCAGCACTAACATCTACGAAAAATATGGATTACAGTTATTCCAATCAAAAATATCAACTAAAGCATTTATTCATCATTTACCTGCTTTTTCCGTATCAGTAGTAATTTTAAATTTTACATTTACTGTGGTCGAATCGATGGTTCCACCTTCTGCATAAACAGTCGCCGACAATGAATGTGGTTTAAATGAGATTGAACAAGTTTCGGTTACCGGAGTTGCTGAAACAAAATACAGTCGAAATCGATTATAACAGACTTCAATCGACCGGAAAATCTGTCTGTTGTATACGATTTCTATTATAGAAATATATCGCATATAGTAGACAGTCTGCTATATACCATACAGATATCACCTATAGCAGACATTCTGTTATTGGCAGTAATGCCCGAGAAATATTTTTGCCTCGGAATGCGGGACGGTTGGCCGCCTTACGTTACACTGAGCTAAAAATCGTAGTAAAAATAACAAAAACGTAGTTAATTTAACTACGAACAGCAATGATTTGGCTCTATTAACGGACGTAGTTAAAATAACCATAAGCGTAGTAAAAAAGTTTAAATACGAAAGTAGAAGCAAATCCCAAGTCGGTGGGTTCGATCCCCGGTCAGGCAGGCGTAATTTTTTTTTTTTTTACAAATAATAACATAAAATTTAGGTATATAATATTTAGGGATAAAAAGGAATAAAAAGTTTTAAAACTAACATTTTATGCAAAAACAAAAAAAAATATATTTTGGAAAGCCGGGATGGGGCCCTCTCTTCTCTCCAATTTATACGGTTGGGATAAGCTTGATTTTTATTCTAGACGTCTTCTTTTTTCTTTAATATTTTTCCACTTACTTGAAAAATTCCCATTTTTAACACATTTCATTCGCATGCTGTAGGATTTGAACCCGAGCCCTTCGGATTGCTGAGCGAACACGCTACCCGTACGCCACGGAGAAATCTAATTCGCGTGGACTAAATATGTTACTTAAAGTCAAATGAAAACTATTTTACTTGTTTTTTGATAGAAGTTTTTTAAATACGTGTGTAAAGAAATTTGCTCCTAAAGAATACGCATGGCTGTTAAAGTCATGTTTGAATACGTCCGTACTACAGTTTTGCTCTAAAATAACTACGGTCGTAGTATACTACGAATCGTTGTAAATTACACAACCGTAGTTTTCGCTCAGTGTAGTATTAAGTATTTATGTGTCATAACAAAAACATTGTACACAAAAACAGAATGTAACAATACATATGTTTGTGTTATTGTTATTATTAGGAGAGGGACAATTGTGCACTGCGACCAGAGATGATCTATTGTGCTATCCCGTGTCTTGTTAACACCAGCTCAATCTAAGGCTTTTGAAAAGCGCTACGATTGATCTGGGATTAAATGTTTTTATCTCATCAGGCTGTGGAAACGCCTTGTTGAGGTATTTCAATCGCTTGGTGGCGAGTGCCGGGCAAGAACAGAGCAGGTGAGTGGTGGTCTCGCACTGCTCTATGCAGTATCGGCATATGTCCGTGTCTGAGAGTTTTATTCTCTTCAGATGGTACCCAACTGGTCCATGACCAGTCATGAATCCGGTTAGTAGGCTGATTTCAAGCCTACTGAGGCTTAGGATTTCCTTGGCTTTAAAACAGCCTGGTCTCAGGAGATTTTTTGCCTGCCGTAGGCCGTCGAGCATGGCCCAGTGCCTGCTAATCTTCCTGTGTTTCCATGCCTCCAGGATTTTGTCAAGATAGCTCGCCTGTACAGTACAGAAGGGTTCTGGACCTATGAAGTCTGTATCAGCTCCCTTCTTTGCTAGCTGGTCTGCTATTTCGTTGCCTTCAAATCCTTCGTGTCCAGGAATCCATATAAGCGTTACATGGTTGCACTTAGATAGTTCCTGAAGAAGTTTTAGGCAGAGCAGCACAAGTTTTGAGCTCACAACGTTGGATTGCAAGGCTTTGAGCGCTGCTTGGCTGTCCGAGTGAATGGCTATGAGCGCTCCAGAAAGGCGTCTTCTTAGACATTCTCTGGCGCATAGTTCAATGGCATAAATTTCTGCCTGAAAGACTGATGGAAATTTTCCCATCGGGACGGATAGTTTGAGATTGGGGCCATAGACTCCGGCCCCACTGTTCTCATTTTCAAGTTTTGACCCATCCGTGTACCATGCAAGTGTTTCCGCTGGTAGGCATACCTTTCTATCCGCCCAGTCTTGTCGGGGGTGTATCAAAACCTCGAACTTCCTGTTGAATATGTATGTTTTCTCGCAACCATCTGGCATCCTGAATGAAGGTTCATAGAAAGCCATTTCCAGGATGCTAAGGTGGCCCGTGAGATCCCCTGCTTTCAAGGAGAGAACGTTAGGTAATCGAAGTGCGCTTCTTGCAGCCTCCATTTGTATTTCTATGTGAAGAGGTGTTAAATTCAATATGGCGCACATTGCCGCTGTGGGGCATGATTTAGTCGCTCCTGTCACGCCTAAGCAGATCAGGCGTTGGAGTTTGCTAAGGGCAGCCTGGGTTTTCCTCTGACTTGCCTTCTGCCACCATGCTAGCGCCGCGTACGTAATTGCGGGCTTTATCACGGTTTGGTAGGACCAGAAGATAAGTTTAGGCTTAAGGCCCCAGGTTTTCCCATAGAGCCGTTGGCACATCATCACCAATCTAGTGGCTCTGCTGATGAGCCTCTCTGTGTGCTCATTCCAGTTAAGCTTTTTATCGAATGTGACACCTAGGTACTTAGCGGTGTCCGACGTTGTGATTGGAACATCGCTTAAGTGGATCGTACCAAGATGGAGTTTCCTGCGAGCTGTAAACGGCACTAGTACCGTTTTTGAAGGGTTTACTGTCAGCCCTTTGTCGCAGCACCATCTATGGACGATGTTAAGTCCTTTTTGCATTCGTTCAGTTATCGTGGTTTCAAATTTTCCTTGAACCACAATTACTACGTCGTCTGCATATCCTTGAACTGTGTAGGCATTGTTTGTCAGCACTGTCAACAGTTCGTCTATTACTATATTCCATAGTAGAGGTGATAGGACCCCTCCTTGTGGGCATCCTCTAGTGGCTATAATGGTCTTGGAGACGCTGCCGAGTTGGGCCGTGATTCGTCTGCTTTCTAGCATTGATATGGTCCATTTCACTATGACGGATTCTATGTTTTTCCGATTCATGGCTGCTCTGATTGCATCAAAGGCGGTGTTATCAAAAGCACCTTGGATGTCCAGAAAAGCCCCTAGGGCAACTTCTTTTGCCGCCAACGCCTTCTCGATGGTCATCGTCAGGCTATGTATGGCTGTTTCAGTTGATTTCCCTGCTTGATAAGCAAACTGGTTTTCGCTCAGTGGGAAGACACTAAGTGACGTTTCCCTGATATATCTATCCAGCATTTTCTCCATTGTTTTTAGGAGAAATGAGCTGAGGCTGATAGGGCGAAAGGCCTTAGGCGTTTGTTCCGACCTTTTGCCCGCCTTTGGGATAAAGACCACCCTGATCTTCCTCCACCCCGCCGGTATATAGTTGAGATAAAGACTGGATCTAAATATCCTTATCAGGCAGCTTTTTAGCATATCCAGTCCTTCCTGTAGCATACATGGGTATATATGCCATCTAAGCCAGGAGATTTAAAAGGGCTAAAGCTCTTTACTGCCCATTTTAAACGATTGATTGTGAAGATTCTACCCGTTAGGCTCATTTCTCTCCTATTTCCCATAACATTCGGTGTATGGGTGGAGAGATTTTCGTCTGCTAGGGTACATTCTGGAAAGTGCGTTTCCAATAGCAGCTGGCATGTTTCATCCGGCGTGCTCGTGTATTTCCCAGAGGGAGTCTTTAGCGAGCATATACCCGGATTGTGTTCCTTTGCGAGCACTTTTTGGAGTCTAACAGCCTCCGGCAGGCTTTCAATACTCTCAGTGTAGCTTCGCCAGGCTATTCGCTTTGACTTTCGTAATTTCTTGTTGTATTCCGTTAGGGCAAGGCGATAGCTATTCCACTCGCCGTTTGATTTTGCCCTGTTGAAAAGCCTGCGCGCCGTTCGCCTGCATTCATCTAGCTCCCTGTTCCACCAGGTGACATTCCTGCGGGTTTTACGGGTCTTCAATGGGCAGCTGCGTTCCCAGGCGTGCGTTATGGCTTCCTGGAGTTTGTTTGTCTCCAGCTCAAGCTCCTCATGTGTTCGAATCAGAGCCGGTGAGTAGTTAATTTCCGCTTCCAAATGAGCGCGGAAGAGTTCCCAGTTAGTTTTCCTGGGATTTCTATAAACTGTTTCAAAGATGATCTCGGCCTGGATGTCAAATCTAATGTGTCTATGATCTGACATCGAGGCTTCATTTGAGACATGCCAGTTGGAGATAGAATTGGATATAAAAGGGGTAGCAAGGGTGATATCTAGTACCTCCCCTCGAATACTATTCATAAAAGTGGGTTCATCTCCTGTATTTACCACTACCAGGTTATTACTACTAATATAATCTAGTAGGTACTCACCCCTGTTGTTAATGTCTGTGCTACCCCATGCTGAGTGGTGGGCGTTAGCATCGCAACCCACGATCAGTTGGTATTTCTCCGCCCGACAGTACCTTACCAGTTGTTCCAGCTCCGGCGTAGGGATCTGTGCGTCGTCTCCTGGAAGGTAAGCAGAGGCCAGAACTATTTTTATAGCTCCCTCACTCCTAGGCACGTCCACAATGGCTGCCACTAGGTCCCGGCTGTTTAGTTCTGTGATTGGGAAGATATTTATATTATTGCTGATAAGAAGTGCAGCCCGAGGGCGTTCGTGTGAGATATGATACATTACCTTACACATACTTTTGGACAAACCAAGGATGTCACGGGGGGTTGCCCAGGGCTCTTGTAACATATCCACACCTATTCCTTCCCCGTGAAACCTCCTCTCGAGCACGTGCATGGCTGCTTTTGCTCGATGGAGGTTAATTTGAAGGCATTTTAGCTGCCTTCCTTTTGTGGTACTAGCGTCTGGCATTCTTCTTCCTGCCCCTGGAAGTTGACGCGAGTACCCGCTCCTCCGCGCTTTGACCTTCCCCCTTTTTCCGTCTTCCCGATTGTTGGCGGGGCTTGCCAACCGTGAGGGGTGGTCTTAGGGCTATGGCTTGCAGGATGGCCGTTTGTCCTCCTGTTGCTAACGCAGCCCGTGCCGAGGCGCTGGTGCTGGGCTCCAAGTTCAGAGCCTCCGAGCTTGGTTTAGAAGGCACCGCCGCTACCGTGGGCTTTTTGCTTGCCTTCTTTGACTTCAAGCCCTTCTCCCCGTCCTCGATCGCTGATCTGGAGCTAGGGCGCTTTCCGGGCTTTCCATCTCTTGGCTTCGAGCTTGGTCTTAAGTGGACCGTCCCAAACTCAAAGCTCAGCGTCCCATTGTTGGCCTTGAGTGCATCGGCGGATTTGCCATCGAGAGCTATGGTTAGCTCTACTACCGCTGCTCTCTGGACGCGGTTGAGGACACGCCAATCGTCCACATTATAGCCGCTGTTTTGGGCTTTAATGAAGCCCAGAATGCGGTGGTTCGGTTCTTCGCCAGGGAAGTAGCCGATGAAAATTTGTGGGCGGGGAATTTCTGCCTCGCTCGCAATTCTCAGTTGCACACCTTCCCAGGGCCGGATCTCGGGAACTACTCCCCTGAGCCATTCCACTGTGGCTCTGTCCCGACATTGAAGGGACAGCCACCCAGGTTTGAAACTGCATCCAAGGAACTGGGGCTTTGTGGCTTCCCCTTCCCTTGGCTGCAGTATTCTTTCCAGTAGATCCTTCTGGATCTTTTTAAGCTCCTCCGTGGAACAGACAGCGTCCGGGAACGACGCGGGTACAATGTTTACCCGAAGATCTCTCCCAGAGGCCACCTGGGTTGGCTGAGACACCACGGGTGTATTTCGCCTGTCTATCTCAGACATCCGTTTCGGCGGATTACCCTCTGGGGTAGACTCGCTTCCGCGCGGTCGTTTTCCCCCGTTCGCTGTCCGCTACACGAGGAAGCTTAGCCAGTTTCCTGGCTTCATCAGGCTGATGTCCTGCGTCTATAAGTCGCTTGAATCGTTTTCGAGCGGCTCCGGAGAGCCTCTCTTTCGTCTTCTTGGACATCGCTGTTGCCTCCGGTTGGACAGACTGAGGCTCTTTAAAATCCAATAGTCTGTCTTCTTCTTCGGCAGTAATGGTTGCCATGGAATCGTCGGTCAATTCAGAACCGGTGATTGACATGGCATCAGTTTCAACCACTGGAGCGGGGCTTTGGGTAGCCACCACTTCAGGTGTCGAAGGGCCGAGGGCCCTGCTCTGCACAGAGAGAGCTGTGCAGTCCTCTTTTAAATTGCTTGTTGTTTCCATGCAAGTTTTATTGTTAGGGGAAATAAACGGTCACCCGAGGCAGAGCCCCATACCGATGATTTAAACCGGAGGTCGCCTAGGTATCCGGAGTTCGCGTACTTGGCCAGCTACCCTCTGGCAATGCGTTCCTTGGTGCACGCTGTTTCACCAGGAATTAGGGGGTGACAAAAATAAGGGTCCAAACTACAGGCCCAGACCTGTGTGTTAGAGAAGGGTATAGACAGCACAACATAGGTATAGAGGTGGACATAGGAGGACGACACAACGCACTTGCGGCTGCCTGTCATAGTACCCCAAACATAGGCGTGTCCGAGCTGGCACGCGGGCCTAGACTGGCATAGGCTTCGCATAGTGCAACATATATTGGAGAGGAGAGGGCAGGACGTCACACAGTCCTGGGCCTACACCTTGCCCCTATGAGGGAGTGTCACCTCTCCCCGCCCAACTATAATTCGCCAGTTCCCCAACAGAGACATGACCTTGAAGAGGAACTGCCCAGGGCCACCACGTGGAGGTTATAGTTGCACTACCTGCTGTCCGGACCCGAAGGGATATCCACGTGCATCCCCAGGGAGATGCACGTAGTTATCCCTCCATCTCAAACATAGGCCGACCCCATGTTTGTGTTATGTATGTACATCTAAGAACACGAACATAAACACGAAAATGTAACAGTAGAATTCTTCATTTGTCTGTTATAAACAGTACTATCGAGTCGTGGGGACTTCTGAACGTGTATTTTATAAGCGATATGTCTACTACAAGCGATGTCCGTTATATACGAATTCCTATGTATTATTCCCATTACACTTGGAGGGACCAGAGGTTTTGTCTGTTTTATACGATAGTCTGTTATAGCCGGACCTGTTATAAACGATTTCCACTGTAAATTGTTTTAGCATTCCTTTTCCCGATTCGAGATTTCAAATTCACGTTAACGAACAACACATTCAATATTTTCCGAATATTCCTTATACCTGATGATGTTTCATTCGATTTGTTTATGAAAGCAGTGAGCGTGGGCAGTTTCGAGTTTTTTTTTGTATTGTTTGCGATTCTTTTACTCATTTTTATTGGTTTTGTTTGTCATTTGTCTTTTCACGCACTAAATTTTTGATTTCTTCGTCAAATCGTATCGGAAAAACGGTTTCATCAATTAAAGTGCTGCTAGATAATGGAAATTTCCCCATTTTTGGGGATTAGGCAAAAAGGAGAAAATGTGAATTCTTAAAACTATAGAGATATTCACAAAGGCGTGTTAAAGACGTTGAAAAGTCAGAAATTGGTTAAACTTAGAGAGAGTTTGGATCTTAATCACTTTTATTTAACCTTTTTTTTATCCGAAAATGTAAAAAAACTGTAAAAATGAAAAATTGTTATATAATTTTACGTTTTATTCGGAATACAGCAATGCCAGGGGTTTTTTCCATCCTTTTTAATTTGAATAAAGTCCGACTTTCGGTATGGGCATCAAGACTCATTTTTCAGCCTTAGGATTGAAATCACAATTTCTAAAACAACCTATGCCCGCATTTGAAAAACCCTAATTGTATTTTTGAAATCTGGGAGTTCTTTTCTTTCCTTTAGCAAAGGAACAGGAATTCGCAAAATGCGTCAACTATATCCCCTCTATTGGAATAAATAAAATATCCATTAAAAATCTGAGAAATTTTTTGCCAATAGCCAAATATTTGAAAAACTACCGAAAATTTTTCAAAGCAAAAGGGGATTCTCAAAATTCGTTACCACTTCCCATTAATAGCCATTGTTTTAGAAAATGTGATTTCAATCCTAAGGCTGGAAAATGTTTTCAAATTGATTTGATTTAAAAATTTTAAGCTAAAATCAAAATGAGTTAACTGGGAGCTTTAAAAAAAGAATTATAAAATTGAATTCATAAATCATTTTTGACAGCTGAATGATGAATTCAAAGTTTTCATTCATAATTCATTAGAACGAAGTTTTGAATTAAATCTTTAAAAGGAAATTCAAAAGGCTGAAATTTGAAAATGAATTAATTCTTTTACAGCTCTGACTCAGCTACACAATTGACGCAATTTTGTTTGCTTTGCGAAGTAAATATGAACGCTTTAGAACATGCCAAAAATCATTATGCTGAGAAAAAGGGATTTTTCGAGGAGAGTAGGAAAAATGTAAGCTATAAGCGAGAAAAATCGTGCGTGTAAAATAGCTCTAAAAAGAACAGCTGATTATGTCGAACACGCTTTAAAAAAGTATTCATTCGATACGATTCCTTAAGGGCCGTTAAAAGCTTGCATTGAAAGCGTACATGTAATAGGGTTTTAATTCAAATAGACGTTAAAATTGAAAAAAAATTTTTGCCCCCACGCAAAACCGAATTGCTACGGCACTGTTCTGTTTTATTGCAATTGTTTCTCATAGTTTTAATTTAACTCCTATTTAACTTTAAATTGCACTGAATTAATGAAATTATTTGAATTTTTGTAGTATGTAAGTTAGTACGTAAGTTAAGTATCGGATTAGCTTAATGGCATGAAATGACTACCGTTATTACGATGTACTAAATAAGGCCTGCCTTAATGTACAATTTGGAATAAACAATTTGGAATTTGGCAATTTGGAATCCCTTTAATGGTATTATTTGGGTCCAAATAAAATTCAGTTGATGGAACCGAAACCATTGGCATAGGAATTTCCGATTTTTTGGTACATTTCGAGCAATATGCAACCTCCATGGCAGATGGACTGCTTTTCAATAGAAGTCCACAAAGCTCCGCTGCGTTGGTTTCACAATTAATTATTGTGAGCTCTCCTTCAGCAAGTAATTGGTTTATTGTTTATTATGTTCAGCAAAATCTTTGTCCTATTCAAGTATGTGCTTAAAGTAACACCTGGAAGAAACAATGATTATTTATTCATATGAAATCACTTTGAATGTAAATTTAAAATTTATTTCAAATTCAAATCAACGATGCTTACCAGATTTTGCGAGTCCGTTTATAAATTTAAAAAATTCCGTTTTTTCTTTATCCAATTCAATTTTAGGATCGTAATTTTTGAAAGATTTTAATATAATTTGTACAATTGCATCGAAAGCGCATGTATTTCGACAAATATATTTTCGCTTATTTAAATTGTGAACTTTCATTGTTAGTGAGTTCTCATTCTTTAAAATAGTTTTCTCATAAATATTTTTATGAATCGAAAAATCTTTTTCCGCCAAATTTGGTTTCATGTAAAATGATTTTTTGATTTTAGAATTAGCGCTTCCGAGTCCTCCCCAATTTTCAAATGCCTTTGATGCCTCAATCTCAACAATTTCCTGTTGTTTTCGGTTATGACAGTTGTTGCATATTCTTTTTTCACCATGTCCTTCTTCTGCGCCATTCAATTGAAAAGAGCATGGTGAAAGCAGGCGTACAGCCTTCAAACAAACGATGCAAACGTGAGCACCAGATGGATGATCTTTGTTGATGCAAGCAATGCATATATTTTCAGACTCCGGTGAAGTTTTTGAAGATTCTAAAATTAAAAAAAAATTGATTAACAAATTCCATAAATTTCCTAATTTTAAATACCTACCGCAATATGACTTTTCTGTAGTACTTTCCGCAACGAGAACTTTCGAGGAGCCAGATATGAAATTCATATAGACCGTTAAAAATGTATCAGCTCTCAGTCCAACGTTCTTCTTCAACAGTCTAGTTTTTATATTATTGAAAAAGGATTCAACAGGCGCACTAGAAGCTGGTACTCGACCGTGTCCAAAATGATCCTTCATGACACACGACCACAAAGGCAGTTCTCTTATGTCATCTAATAGTCTTTTTACCAACGATGGAAGAAAATATGGATTTGGCTGTTCACAGCTCTCTTTTTCCAGTTTTCTTAAGACTTCCGAATTCATTTCGTTCGCCCACGTGAAAAATAGGTTTTAAGAATCGTTTTCGTCACTGTGCGCGATAACATTTCCTAAGGAGATTAAAGTTTTAAATTTTATAAGTAAATAAGTTAAGCAAAATTTTTAGCATATAAAAAATTGAATATTAGGCATAAATTACTTCATTTAATACATACCAACACAGAAGTCCGAAATTTCGTGGTCATCTTCCTTCTCACTGTTTGAAATGCAGTCAATCGCTAATATAAAAAATTTGTTAAATGGCCTTTAATTTATTGAAATAACTTCAATTACTTTTCAAAAAATAAAATTTGGTGTGATCCTCATTTGACTTCAAAGCAATTCTTTTTATATGTTCAATGCATTTTGGGCACTCTGTTTGTTTCTTTTTATACATACCACTCGAAGTGGCTTGGCTTATTAAGAGAACTGATTTTAAAATAGCTCCTGCTGCATCTATAGAGCGCGACAAAATTAATTGCCCAATTGCAATTAGATAAAATCTTTTTACCAAGGGCTGAGCATTTTTAAAAACTTTACATACTTATTTATAAAGTGTGCATTATCAATCCTTATATAACATGGAATTGATTCTTCCTTGAAGCAAACATTCACATATTCTGTGATTGCATTGTATTTTGTAAATGCTTTTATTGAAGCAATAATAAGTGCTTTACTGTCGGACGCGCCCCTAATAATTTCCAATTCTGAAGCCAATGTGCAATATGAAATGCGTCGTGGCGTTCCGAAAGCATTTGATATACCCCTATTTGTTTTAGTCCAGTATGGATCACGCACGCATATAAAAAGATGTGTCCTGATAGGGAGCCATCAGGACGCGTTACCTTTTTTGTAGTTCTCCCTGTTGCATCAATCATAACCGTGCTGTTATTTATATTGGATGGGCAATACGTATTATATATTTGGAGTTGCTCCATTGATGAGAAAAAAACATAAAAAGGATACGCTCCAATCTGGTGAATGCAATTCCTCAGTGATCGCGATTTTAATGTACAGAGCGCTGCAAGGGGATCTTTATAAACATTGGCTTTGCATGCAGCTTCTGCTTTGGCTTTTCGCAATACATTTAAATTGTATAAATGCGGTGGAATTTTTCCATCGACACTTATATACAATTTATTTGCGAAATCAGCTTGAATTTTTATTGCTGCTGTCTCGGTATCTAGCATCTCCTTTCCGATAATCGCCCGTTCGGGATATCTAAGTGGTCTCTGACCATATTTACCATCGGTAGCCATCTTTTTTATTTTATTTTTTTTTATTTTACAATGTGACAATTTGTATGTTAGTAGATTTCCCTAGAAAAGCTAAACACACACGTATGCTTTTGATGGATCCACAAAAGCAAAGCCTACTGCGTTGACCAAATTATTAAGAATCGAGACCGAAAAATAAGGCGCAGCTGTAAGCGAATTATATAGAATTGGGACCGAAAAATAAGGCGCAGCTGTAAGCGAATTATATAGAATTGGGACCGGAAAATAAGGCGCGAGCTGCAAGCAAATTATATAGAATCGAGACCGAAAAATAAGACTCGACGGTGACCAAATTCTTGAGAATCGAAGCCCAAAAAAATAAGGCGCGAGCGGTGAGCAAGATGTTGAATATATATTAAAAGGCTCGAGCTTCTTAGCGCAGGATCATTCGCAAATTAAAACTCCGTGAAATAAGAGCTGCTATTGTCTTAGAAATGGGTCGCGGGCGTCCATTGACAATTGAAAAAGAAGTTCTAAATTCAATATTATTTCGACACAAAAGTCAACTTTTTGATGAATTAACAAAAAAAGTGCTTTCTAAAAATAACAAATTGTGGGCCGAAATATCGGATGAAATATTTCAGGTGTTAGGATATAGGGTGCAAAGCGCTCAGACTGGTGTCGAGCGTATAGCCGCGCCCTTATTCCTACTCTCAAATACAGGATGCAAAGCGCTCAACCGGAGTCGAGCGTATAATCGCACCTATATTTATATTTCTGAGATACAGGGTACCAAGCGCTCAGACCGTGTCGAGCGTATAATAGTCCCTATAGTATCCCTTTATGAAATGAATGAACAAGGACCAAAGTTTGTCCTTTATTTTTATTGAATAAAATCCTTCTTATGGCAAAAGCTTACACTTTGAAGTTAATCTCTAATCGCCGTGGCCGCTGGGTGGGTACGCACGTCAGAGTTGAGACATCAAAAACAGTCTGCCTTTCCAGTGGACGCTGCTCCGTTTTTATAGTGAAATAGTGCTGATCTTGCACTTCCCATAATCCGCGATCTTTGTTTATTTTGCCAAATAATGTATTGCTTATGTCGTCGTCGTTCTTGCCCTGGATCTGCTTTGAGCGCGTACAATCCTCTGCATCCAGCTTCTTCAGATGCTGCATTACTTTATGATTTGCAGGCTCGTGCCCCTCCTCAAATCACCTGCCCGTCTGCGTCTATCGTGGTCGTCGTTCCAAAACCTTTCAGCTCCCGTTCATTTGTTTATTTGTCTTGAATATTATCGTCGCCCAAATGGTTTCATGTTTCGCAGCTGAGGTCTTTTGCATGGCGGTTGTAGTTATGCATTGATTCATGAAGAGAAGAACAGAAAGTTGGGATAGGGATTGTTTGTGCGGTTGTGACTCACAACACAGGAAACATCGATCTGTAAAACAGCCGAATCTCTGTACACCCACGTTACCTGCAGGAGGTTATTCCATTCGTGTAAGCTTTCAAATGTAAAGGTATGTTCGGATGTTGCTATAAGCTCTATTTGAATAAAGTGAGAAAAAATATTTACTTTCAAAAACATTAAATACTTTATTCGCTCATCGTGCCGGTAAAAATAATTTTGTTAAAAAAAAAAAAATAACTGCGAAATTCGAAATTGAGTTTGTGTTGTAAACGATGAACAAAAGTTCAGTATGTAAGTGCCAAAATTGACTTGGACTAAGAAATTCAAAACAATAAATTTTGTCCTGAAATATGAACTTCAATCCAATGACTTGAATCAAAATGGGATTTCAAAATGAAAATGTAAACGATAAACATCAAAAAATGATTATATTTGAATTTGAGAGTATGAAAAGAGGACAATTGACTGACAAAGCATAATTTGATAAATCCTTAAAGATTTTATGACGTTTTCTCTTAATTTAAAAAATTGCATTTAATAGAATTTTCGGAGTGACGTATACGCTTAAGTGAAACAAGTGTGATTCGAAGTTTTAAAAAAATTTTTACTTTTGTTTTAGGACGACGAAAACGATGAGAGTTTAGGCAGCTCTCAAAACGCAACTTTCCAAGAGGCCTTGCAAATAGTAGATATCCATTTTAGCCAAATGGAGTTTAAAAATTTATGTGAAGTCCGTGCTTATAGAAAACATGACGATAAGAAAAAAAGTAACAAACGCAGCTATAAGATTCTGAAGCCTGGAGAATGGCAAGGTAAAGTTACCGAAAAGTTGTGGAATGAACACAGAGTTTCATGTGCCTTCATGTTTGCCAGAGGAAGAATTACTGAAGAAAACCTTTCCATCGAAGGTAAAATATTTCGATAAATATCTGCATATTTGTTTTAAATGCACTTTTTCTATTCTCAAACATGTTTTGAGCTCAAATGGCAGTAATTTGAACAGATTAGCATACTTTAAGGATGATAATGTGCATTAGTTTATTTAGCGTTTCATTAAATACATTCAAATCGATCATGCATTACTTGTTAGTAATTACAGTTTTTTAAAAACAAATGGTGTGATTTAATTAAAAACTTAAGGTTTTAATTTGCTTTTTTCGTCCATTAACAAATTTTTTGTTTAGGTAAATGCAGATGTGGATCAAGCATTGATTGCATTGCTAGCAATCTTAAAGAAGAAGTTATCAAAATTGTGTGCCAAATAAAGATGGATACCGATGGTAAATGTGATCAGAGACCACTTAGATATCCCGAACGGGCGATTATCGGAAAGGCGATGCTAGATACCGAGACAGCAGCAATAAAAATACAAGCTGATTTCGGAAATAAA
This sequence comes from Chlorops oryzae, assembly GCA_020466095.1. Classification (NCBI taxonomy): domain Eukaryota; kingdom Metazoa; phylum Arthropoda; class Insecta; order Diptera; family Chloropidae; genus Chlorops; species Chlorops oryzae. Next base: position 119,654,325 of record CM035806.1, read on the forward strand.
TATATAAGTGTCGATGGAAAAATTCCACCGCATTTATACAATTTAAATGTATTGCAAAAAGCCAAAGCAGAAGCTGCATGCAAAGCCAATATTCATAAAGATCCCCTTGCAGCGCTCTGTGCATTAAAATCGCGATCACTGAGGAATTGCATTCACCAGATTGGAGCGTATCCTTTTTATGTTTTTTTCTCATCAATGGAGCAACTCCAAATATATAATACGTATTGCCAATCCAATATAAATAACAGCACGGTTATGATTGATGCAACAGGGAGAACTACAAAAAAGGTAACGCGTCCTGATGGCTCCATATCAGGACACATCTTTTTATACCTCCCACAGGTGGCAGCAAATGATTTTTCGCTTATTTAGCCATTTATCTACCACTCAGCAATATTTCAACCGCGGCGCAGATCGCGCTTTTTTGGCCATTTTTTCACCCATTGGGGGTCGATTTTCGCCCCTTATGCCACCTCTCTGAGGTGGCAGCAAACGATTTTTGTGATGTACGAGTAAAACCCCGTCTTTTAAGATACATTTGGAATGCGGCGCTTATGAGGAGGGTAAAACACGTGCTAGCTCCCGGACTAAGAGGAATTCTTCACGTAGAAGGTGGTTTTTAGGAATATCTTGCAGCACTTCCCGTGAGTTAGACGTCCATTTCCTTAACGGGAACCCAGCCGAATTCAACGCGGACACTTATTCATCTCGAGCTGCAATAGTTAACTCTATGGAATGACCGCCGGCTAATACATCATCAACATACATGGATTCTTTCAATATCTTACTTGCCGCCGGAGGAGAGGTTTTTACATCTTCTGCTAACTGCAGAAGTGTGCGAATTGCGAGATATGGAGCGCAATTGATACCGAATGTGACGGTCTTCAATTAGAAATCTTCGATCTCTTTTCCTGCGGCCTGACGAAACAGAATTCTTTGAAACGGGGTTTGACTTGGGGTAACTAGAATCTGTCTATACATCTTTTGTATATCCGCATTGAACACATAACGGAAAAAACGCCATTTGAGGATGAGAATAGTCAAATCGGATTGTAATACTGAACCTGTATGTAATACGTCATTGAGACTCACTGAATTATCTGATGGACACGAGGCATTGAAGACTACGCGTACTTTCGTTGTGGTATTTTCAGCTTTTATGACCGCATGGTGGGGCAACATGAACGTTTTGGTGACCGCAAAACAATCGTCAACATGTGTAAACGTCCAAATATTTGACATCCCCTCGCTACGCTGCTGATCGCCAATTAATCACGAAGGGCATAGAATATGATCATTCAACCTGTTGATTTGTTATATTTCACTCAATATAAGACTCTAAATTGAATCGAATGCAATTTTACTTTAACCCTCCGTCATGCGCATGTATCTGGCCAGATATTTTACGAAATTAATTGTGATTTAAATATATTTCTAATTTGGCTAGGGGTGTGCTGCTTACAGAAGTGATGAACCGTCCCAGCGGCTAACAATGCCTATCGCCTAAAACCGCCTACTGCATGTTGAATTTGGGAGGTCCGTGAAGCTGCACCCCCCTTTTCGGCAAATTCAGGCATTTTTATCTGAGAATTACGTGCTTTTTATGGGCTATTTATGTGCCGACTTAAAAATTTTTGTGCTCGTCCTTGTCAGATTTTAAGGACGAAATTAATTTGTATGAAAAGGGGGGTGTAGCTTCACACCGCAAAAATTGGCTCTAAACTAATTTTTAGAAAAATGGTTTGTGGGTGGGAATTATGTGCTATTTATGTGCTCTAATTCTATGGATAAAATAAATTTTTATTTCAAAAATGTAAGGATTAAATCGACGAAATTTGATTTGGGCAAGTACATTTTACCAAAAAATACGGAGTAAAAAAGGTTTCTATCAGAATTTAACTTTTTTAGTAATATATTTACATTTTATTCTTTAAAAAAAAAAACAAACAAAAATTTTTTTAAGAGGTTAAAAATTTTTTATCTTTCAACAAGGTTCGAACCTATACGCAAGAGTCAATGTAAGCTAGCTAGAACGCGCGGATCCGTTAACAGACCGATCGATTTAACAGAGGGAGAACTCGTGCTGTAACAAGGAATAAACATTGAAATGTTACAGAATCTGAGAGAAAAAGTACTTTCGTCATTATGTCTGCAGCATTTATAGCGAGTATGACAGTATATGCCACGTTGGCAATGTAGCGTAGGGTATGAATGCTGGCCTCAGAATCGAGAAGTCTCCGGTTCGAAGCTCATGGAAGTTTCTTTTTTTTTTTTTTCAAAATAAATTTTTTTTTTTTTTGATATATTTTTTTAATTTAATAGAATAGATAAAAAAAAAAGATAGAAGAATTTATGTATTTTCATTAGAGATGTTTGGTAACTGAGGGCTGTGCATATGAAAACCTTTGTATGTATGTTTGTTAACTAAGGGTTTGTTTGTATGAAAGCCTGTGTATGCTTATGTGTTAAAGAATCGAGTGCGCCCAAACTCTAAGTATTCTGGTTGGAATGAATAAGCGGGAAACCGAAAACAAGGCCCACGAGGATATCACATGAGTGATGACATGCAATCGAATTTTTCCTATTTTTAGAAATAAGACTGTTCAAATTAGTTTTTAAAATTACGTGTTTTCGATTAACGAAAATGCTGTTGAAAGATTTCAAGTATAGAAACTTCGGAAATTAAAACTTTAATTTTGTTCGTATTTTCGTGCATAATTTCGTTCAAAGCACGCGTATTTTCGTACCGTAGCGTATTTTCATTTCACAGTTTTCTGTATGACAAGACTCCTTAATTATTCATGATTTCAGTCGAAAATACGAAAACGTCGAAAACACGCATTTTCGGCTAAAGAGAGAACACGCTGTAAGAAGAAATTAAGTAGTTTTTTTTTTTTATACGTGACACACTCTGTTTGGGAAGTATATTGCATTTGTAAATGAAATTTAGAATTTTAGCTTTTATTTCAGCTTCCGCTTCAGCATATGGGGCCCCTAGTGGCCTTAAAAACCTTAGAATACCTTGCCGTAATGGTCCTGGTCTTCGGGCATGCTTTCCCAGCAAACATTTAGACGATGTTGTAGCGATGTTTTCTCGACTCTTTTATATATACATATGGCTTTAACGAGATTACGCAAGCAATCCTCAATTTATATTCAGACAATCGGGCATGACTTTTTCGTTCCACCTGGCTGACACTGTCATGCGGAGCATTTCACTGAGGCGTCCGCTCTGAAGGACACGCGGACTTGTTCACCGCCGACATAATATTCTGCTGGGATGTTTTGCCAAAAGTAAGGGGACGTAAAAAATTTGTATTCACAACAATCACAACAAACACATAACCACGCTTCAGCTTCAGTTTCACAATAATTGCGACCGAGCATTGTGTCCATGCAAGCGGCCGGCTTCTTGAACATAGTTATCATTCTTTGCTATTTACTATACTTCACTCATCGTCATTTCGCGCAGATCAGTATGTGTCATTGTATATTCTTATACATATTTTATTTATCTTGCTGGCGCGAAATACGAATACGATTGCTGAAAGTGAAAATAAAAATTTACGAAGCAAAGTAAAGCAGACACCGCGAACGCATATTCTGAGAATGCTAGAAGCTCAAACGCAGCAATAGCCGAATTGAGATGGGTATGGTTAATACTCATGCAAAATAAAATGCGGTGGCGATTACACCGCAAACGCTTTTAAGTCGAGTATACTTAGAGTCATAAAAATAGGGGCTCGCGCAGTTCTCTGATTTGAACATAAAAAGTGACTACTTTTCAACTGTTGATTTGACTTCCTTTTTCAGTGCATTTAACGGGGAATACAGTTAATTTGACCACTCTTACTTTAACTGTTCTAAGTGGTTGATTTAACAGTTCTTATTTCTCTCGGTGTACCGAATGTGACGGTCTTCAATTAGAAATCTTCGATCTCTTTTCCTGCGGCCTGACGAAACAGAATTCTTTGAAACGGGGTTTGACTTGGGGTAACTAGAATCTGTCTATACATCTTTTGTATATCCGCATTGAACACATAACGGAAAAAACGCCATTTGAGGATGAGAATAGTCAAATCGGATTGTAATACTGAACCTGTATGTAATACGTCATTGAGACTCACTGAATTATCTGATGGACACGAGGCATTGAAGACTACGCGTACTTTCGTTGTGGTATTTTCAGCTTTTATGACCGCATGGTGGGGCAACATGAACGTTTTGGTGACCGCAAAACAATCGTCAACATGTGTAAACGTCCAAATATTTGACATCCCCTCGCTACGCTGCTGATCGCCAATTAATCACGAAGGGCATAGAATATGATCATTCAACCTGTTGATTTGTTATATTTCACTCAATATAAGACTAAATTGAATCGAATGCAATTTTACTTTAACCCTCCGTCATGCGCATGTATCTGGCCAGATATTTTACGAAATTAATTGTGATTTAAATATATTTCTAATTTGGCTAGGGGTGTGCTGCTTACAGAAGTGATGAACCGTCCCAGCGGCTAACAATGCCTATCGCCTAAAACCGCCTACTGCATGTTGAATTTGGGAGGTCCGTGAAGCTGCACCCCCCTTTTCGGCAAATTCAGGCATTTTTATCTGAGAATTACGTGCTTTTTATGGGCTATTTATGTGCCGACTTAAAAATTTTTGTGCTCGTCCTTGTCAGATTTTAAGGACGAAATTAATTTGTATGAAAAGGGGGGTGTAGCTTCACACCGCAAAAATTGGCTCTAAACTAATTTTTAGAAAAATGGTTTGTGGGTGGGAATTATGTGCTATTTATGTGCTCTAATTCTATGGATAAAATAAATTTTTATTTCAAAAATGTAAGGATTAAATCGACGAAATTTGATTTGGGCAAGTACATTTTACCAAAAAATACGGAGTAAAAAAGGTTTCTATCAGAATTTAACTTTTTTAGTAATATATTTACATTTTATTCTTTGAAAAAAAAAACAAACAAAAATTTTTTTAAGAGGTTAAAAATTTTTTATCTTTCAACAAGGTTCGAACCTATACGCAAGAGTCAATGTAAGCTAGCTAGAACGCGCGGATCCGTTAACAGACCGATCGATTTAACAGAGGGAGAACTCGTGCTGTAACAAGGAATAAACATTGAAATGTTACAGAATCTGAGAGAAAAAGTACTTTCGTCATTATGTCTGCAGCATTTATAGCGAGTATGACAGTATATGCCACGTTGGCAATGTAGCGTAGGGTATGAATGCTGGCCTCAGAATCGAGAAGTCTCCGGTTCGAAGCTCATGGAAGTTTCTTTTTTTTTTTTTCAAAATAAATTTTTTTTTTTTTTGATATATTTTTTTAATTTAATAGAATAGATAAAAAAAAAAGATAGAAGAATTTATGTATTTTCATTAGAGATGTTTGGTAACTGAGGGCTGTGCATATGAAAACCTTTGTATGTATGTTTGTTAACTAAGGGTTTGTTTGTATGAAAGCCTGTGTATGCTTATGTGTTAAAGAATCGAGTGCGCCCAAACTCTAAGTATTCTGGTTGGAATGAATAAGCGGGAAACCGAAAACAAGGCCCACGAGGATATCACATGAGTGATGACATGCAATCGAATTTTTCCTATTTTTAGAAATAAGACTGTTCAAATTAGTTTTTAAAATTACGTGTTTTCGATTAACGAAAATGCTGTTGAAAGATTTCAAGTATAGAAACTTCGGAAATTAAAACTTTAATTTTGTTCGTATTTTCGTGCATAATTTCGTTCAAAGCACGCGTATTTTCGTACCGTAGCGTATTTTCATTTCACAGTTTTCTGTATGACAAGACTCCTTAATTATTCATGATTTCAGTCGAAAAAACGAAAACGTCGAAAACACGCATTTTCGGCTAAAGAGAGAACACGCTGTAAGAAGAAATTAAGTAGTTTTTTTTTTTTTATACGTGACACACTCTGTTTGGGAAGTATATTGCATTTGTAAATGAAATTTAGAATTTTAGCTTTTATTTCAGCTTCCGCTTCAGCATATGGGGCCCCTAGTGGCCTTAAAAACCTTAGAATACCTTGCCGTAATGGTCCTGGTCTTCGGGCATGCTTTCCCAGCAAACATTTAGACGATGTTGTAGCGATGTTTTCTCGACTCTTTTATATATACATATGGCTTTAACGAGATTACGCAAGCAATCCTCAATATATCACGTATTCATCTTCCAGACAAGCATTTCCAATGTCTCTCTTGGAGGAGGTTTACACGATGTTTTTCAAAACTTAATATAAAAAAGCCGTGTATCCGTCTTCTGGAAAAGAATTTTCTATTGAAAAATAAAACAAAATTCTATTTAAACTTTAAACCAGGGGTGTCACGGATGTGGTTTTTGACATCTGCGGATGCAGATGCGGATTTTAAAAACTCACATCCGCGGAAGCGAATGCGGATGCGGATATGATTATTTTAAGGGAATGAAACTTTGATCAAAATACAAATGAGTAGCTAATTACACAGCCCCGCAAAAACAAGTGTCAGACCCAAGTCTCACTGTAATATTGTAATGTTTTCGGGGTGACTGAATCCAAAAATTAGTTCCATATAACTGCATTGGGTCTAAATTTTGCTATAAGGTAAAAAAAAGACTCTAAAACCCCGTTCGAGAATATATTTATGAGGTAGTAACCAAATCTGAAACTGAAGGAACTATGTGGACCTCAAACTTGGATTCGGCAACTCCGAGAGCATATAATATGCATAGTGAGATCCCTGTGCTCGACACATTTTCGATATTTGATGCAAATTTAATTTAAATAAATATTTAAGACTAATTGTCTTATATTTTCCAATAAGCTTTTACTTTTACTTTCAACTCCTCAGGTTTCTTAATTTCTATTTACAAAGGCAGCAGACAAAAATGACGGTGTAAATAGCAACACATAATATGGATATACGATGTTATAACGCGTAGAAATTATCATTTTAAAGGATATACAATTATTTAGCTCACAAATATCTCGTAAACTATAAGGTATAGCAACCTGGAGACTCGACAGATGGATAGATCTTGAAAAAGTATACGGGAAAACGTGCTTATCTAAAATTTTTTGATTTTGTGATATACGAGGAGATAACTCCGGGACGACGATATATGGGCCAAAATTCTTTTTAATGCCTAAATTTCTGTCTCTATCAATGAAATTCAGTTTTCATGAAGGAGCAAATCAAATTAATAACAAATTAATTTTAGCAAAAAAATTATTCATAGCAAAATAAAACACTCTAGTCGAATTGAAAAAAATCAAATATTACCAAAACTCCATTTTGTTTACTCGCAAATTACAGTAACATTGTTGTCTTGTCTTGTCTTGTCTTGCCAAAGAAGACAACAATGTTACTGCAATTTGCGAGTAAACAAAATGGAGTTTTGGTAATATTTGATTTTTTTCAATTCGACTAGAGTATTTTACTTTTTTATTAATAAATTTTTTGTTAAAATTAATTTGTTATTAATTTGATTTGCTCCTTCATGAAAAATGAATTTCATTGACAGGGACAAAAGTATAGGCGTTAAAAAGAATTTTAGCCCATATGCATTGAACAACTGCGAAAATTTTTGAATGTCACTTATGTTATTTTTGCGGTTAGGACTCATTAAACACATGTGGTCATATGACACCAAATTCAATCGTCTGAACTTTTGATTGTAACTAGTTCCACACATTTTCATATGTTGAATACTTTCGGATCGTCGCTTTGATGTGTCCGAAGTCCCGATTTGCACAATCAAATAGTTTTGTGTGAATAAAAATTATAACTTTTAACTTTGGAAGTTTTGGACCATTTGGACTAGATAATATTTAGTATTGCTTAAAATAAAACATATTCTTAAATTAAACCAAAATCATCGCCTGACGATTTGCTGTATAAAATATATATACGAAACAGCCGGGAAAGTGGCTTTCCTGCGACCAACTAATCGTAAAAAGTATTTTTGAGAGCGCCAAATCATTTTGTCCTGATAGCGTGTGTCCTTGAAGAATTTTAATTAAATTTTAGTTTCGGCTGTCTGTATTTTTTCAAATTGAAAAATTGCTTGGTCCAAAATGGGTTAGTGTTTATAGAATTTTTTCATCTTACTACCTTCGCCTTACATATCAAATCTCAATTGAAAGCTTTCTGTTTGAAAATTTTTGAAACTTTCGATCGTAAATTATTTTAAAAAAAATTAATTTCCTTCGGATTTCGTTTTTGTTAAACATGAAGATAGAACACTTAACCATTGAGGATATGCGTAATATATTTAATTGGCTCAAGGAACATTCCATAGAATTCGATGCCGGCCGAATTCATCGAGAGTTTTCGGATGGCGTGAATGTCGCAAAAATTTTAAAAAAGACTTATCCCCGACTTGTCATAATGAATAATTATCCAAAATGCAGCAGCATGAGTCTAAAGATTAAGAATTGGGAAACACTAAATTATAAAGTTTTAAGTAGAATTGGGCTACATTTGCCAAATAAACGCATAACGAGATTGGCTAAGGGCAAGCCAAGTGTCATTGAATCGTTGCTTTCGCAGATAATGCAACATGAAATTACATACAAACGTGAACATAATACAACGATGAGCTTGCAAGAACAAACATGGGTAGAAAACGATGACGTCATAACGAGAAATGTGAAGAGAGTTGTCAACGGGGAGATCATCGAGGTGCCTGAAAAACTAATATTGTACTCGATTTATGATGAGGCTGTTAAGAAATCGGAAATGTTATCGGAGGAAATAACAGCGTTGGCTCAAAAGATCGAGCATCTTCAGAAGATTCAGCAATTAAAGTCGGAGCAGATCAACGAGGTATCTGCGCGCTTGACTAGGTCTTCAGAGGATACATTCACATTGGACCTACCGAATTATGGTATCCCGCCTCTAGATCTAAGAGAGATGACCGAATTTTCATCAGATTCATGCAAAACGGATTAGATAATGTTAACCTTTGATAATAAAAATAATTTTTTCGTATACTGTGGCTTAAAAATTTTGGACAAGAAGCTATCTTAACCCTTTAATTCATAAGGGAAAATTTTCTTTTTATTACATAAGTTTAATCATTTGAAGCAATAAGCTGTTAAAAATATGTGGGAAAAATTCTTTCATTAATAGGTACGTTAAAGGGTTAAAGGTTCGACTAAGATATATCGAGCTTCCGAATCTCTTATGGTGTAGTTGATTAACGTTAACCCTTATTCGAACCTTTTTGCGTTTCTATTCGAACTTTAGCACGTTTTTTGCAGGCATAGTGCTATGTTTATGTATATAAAGGGTCCACAGCGGCAAATGTCCCGCTGACATCATTGATAAAGTCACGGTGACTTTGGATCCGGTATGCATGACAATCCATATGATACTTTGTATGACATTTGTACAGGAATTGGACACTGAATTCTTCGGTGACATTGTCATTCTAGGGGGTGCGATGGCGAAAAAAGCATTTGATAGCAGCACATTGCTCTTTTCTCTCTAAATGTCAATTTATAGAAACCAGTTTGATATAACTTCTCTTCTCTATCCTCTCTTTGGATATTTCGCAATTTTAAAAAAATCTATTTTTAACAGTTTTTATTCGCCTCAGCCAGGGATCGAAACCGCGATCTTTGGATTCTAAGTCAAGCACTCATCATCTACGCCACTTCATGCTAACGTTCAACAAACGCTAAAACCTTATTTAAATTTCAATAGCCAATGAGATTCAAGCACGTGAACTGCATCCTTCCAAGATGTCATACATGACAATGTCACTTATATGTCACCGATGACATCACTGATGACATTGTCATGCAGGAGATCATTTTCCGCTGGGGTATTCACAAGGTGAAATTTCCTTTTGAAAAAGTCGATTTCACGCAAAAGGGAAGCACACGTCGTTTGCACAAATTTTTAATATAAATTTTAACTCATTTTTTGTAATCAGGCATGCTCCAGAAATCGAATCCGAATAAAAAAATTCGAAATCAATGTAATTTCAATATAAATCAAGGCGTATTTAATAGGGGGTACCCAGCAAACATTTACGCTTACTAAACAATTGGAAGTAACTTGCGCCCGCAAACAAAAGGCTTGGATCCAAGTGTTGGAATTTATTTGGAATTCAAGTGTAAATAACCAAAACGGCTCCCTTTTTATTCAATTGGATTTGAGATTGGAAAACATATAAATCCAAGCAATCGAATTAAATATTTTCCAAGCCTAAACAAGCAGTACCAATCCGATGTAGGCGGGTTCAATCCCCGCTGCGGCAAGGGTTTTTTTTTTTTTTTTTTTTTTTTGAATACTGAGGTAGATAATATAACATTTAAATAATATTTCAAAACTTAGAAGAATATCTAGCTTTCATCCAAACATTTATGAAAAAATTAAAAACAAATTTTTGAAAGCACATGTGTATGCATTACGTTTCTGACGACCGGATATGAACCTAAATTTATAACTGCCAACTTTCTTTCTCCCCTCTAAGTGGATCAAATTTTACCTCAGATACCTTTCTACGTCCCAATTTTTCCACAATCTTTTTTCGCCCGCGACAGGAATCGAACTCGAGCCCTCTATGTTACAAATCGCAACACGCTCCCATTACGCTACCGAGAGATCTCATTCGCGCGTGCTAGAATTAATATATTAACGTTCGAAAAAATCGAACTGTAGACACCTCGTATGTACACTGAAGTGCAAAACTGTAACATGTTGTTATAATTCTAAGTTTAGAAGCTGTTATTTTCTTTAATATAATTACTCGTTATAAGTTTTTGTTGTTATTGGATTGATCCATTAGTATTCTCTCTGCAAGAAAAGTGTGAGGTAGATTGACTGATAGAATTAAAAGTACCAGAGCAAAATGTAAGAAAAGTCAAATGTTACAGTTTTGCACTCGCGATATTTTATTATACAAAATTTAAAAAAAGTGATAAATTTCATATTTTCTCCAGTATCTTTCTGTTTCATTTGATTCACTTATATGGTCTGGTATACTACTCGTATATCTACGTACAAATTATGCCGGAAACGATTCCTAAATTTCCTTCGTTCGTTCCCAGAGCTCAGTCATTCCTCTTGGTAGTCTTGGGTACGTGGAAATTTGTGGTTAGAGGTGGCTCCAAAAATTTTCTATGGGATTCATGTCCGCAGATTGAATTGGCCACACTAAAACACAAAACTTTGGATTTTAGACCAGTTTGGTTCGATAGGAGCGGGATGTTTTTGGTCTTTGATTTGGTGAAATATCACAATTTCAGCACCAAGGTCCATCTTTCTGGCAACATCGGGACTAATTTGTTGCAGAATAGATAGGTACTGCTCCTGATCAATTATTCGACCGATGTGTACCAATCAACCGACGCCATTGTTCGAAATACGCCCTCAAACCATAATCGAACCACCTCCGTGCTTGACTATTTGACGCACCTGATTTGGTTGGGGTGTTGATAGATGTCTAGTCCAGTGCCACAAATGTACATCAGATTGAAAGCGATATATTCCAATCTCATAACACCAAAAATTCTAAATTTTTGTGATTTATGTATTAATGCTGTTTCTTTTAAGACTTACTGTCAAATATTTAAGCACGGAGGTGGTTCGATTATGGTTTGAGGGCGTATTTCGAACAATGGCGTCGGTTGATTGGTACACATCGGTCGAATAATTGATCAGGAGCAGTACCTATCTATTCTGCAACAAATTAGTCCCGATGTTGCCAGAAAGATGGACCTTGGTGCTGAAATTGTGATGTAAAAAGCTGATGCAAATGTTTGCTGGGTATATAGACACATCAAATGCTTGTCAGGCATGTGAGAGTGTGTAAGTGAAAAAGGCACACGTATACGTTGTGTGAATGCTTGAATCAAAATCAAAGTGATTGGATTTTTTGTCAATCAGGCAGCCTCGCTTGACGTAGTGTATATCGCTGATTGAGTGCTTGATCAAGCATTGTCATTTTTGAGTAAGCAAAAACGAGGAAACAACGCTGAAAACAAGCGGATAAACGTATTTGTACTTGCAATGGAAGACAAAAATTTTATTTTAGAGTTTTTGGACGTTTATCGATCTCTACCGGCATTGTGGCACGTGAAAGGAAATGATTATAGTAATCGCAACTTGAAAAATGTTCAATACGAATCGCTTCTACAAAAGTACCAAGAAAAATATCCCGAAGCCACTAAAAAGGAAATGATGCAGAAAATAAATGCTCTTCGAACAAACTATAGAAGAGAGCTAAAACGGATTTCAACATTGGAGAGAAGTGGTTCTGGGATCTGTGAGGAAAATGAGACGACACTATTTTATTTCGAGGCAATGGGTTTTTTACGTGATAACGAGACGCCTTGTCTTTCAAGAAGCAGTATGGCTATTGAGGAAACTGAGGTGAGTAAATTGGTTTAAACTTTATTAAAATCATATTTTTATTATTATATGTATATATAAATTTGACATTATAATGCAGTTTTAGGTATTTAAAAATTTATTCTGCCAAGACACTTGACTTTCATTGTTAAAATAATCACAGAAGGTTTCTCTTATCATTTTTGCATCGTTTGTGGAATTTCGACTGAATGTTTTTTCTAAAGAAGATAATTCGCATTCACTTCTTCTCCATGCTCCTTCAACAATAGTTCCATTTTGCAGCATCTCTTCGTCAATATAACCTGGTGCCAAGTACTGGTTTGATGTTTTGGCTCGCAAAAAGTTATGTAGATAGCAGCATGCGAGGACGATAGTTTCCACTTTTTTTGGCGAAAGTGCAATTGTTCGTTGAAGGACTCCGAATCGTGAAACCAGTATACCGAAAGCGTTTTCTACTATGCGACGAGTACGGCTTAGCCGGTAATTGAAAATTCGCTGCTGTTCTCTAAGTCCTGTTTGTGAATATGGTTTCATGAGATGGTTGGAAAGCTGAAAAGCATCATCTCCAACGAAAACATATGGAAGTTTCTTGTCACTCAGTGGCAGCACACAAGGATCTGGCAGATTTAAGGCGTCTTCATAAAATAATTTTCCAAATTTTGTGTGTCTTAATACACCTCCATCTGATATCCTGCCGTTGACGCCTACATCAACCATAAGAAATGCGTAATTCGCATTAACGATTGCCATAAGTACGACGCTGAAAAATTTTTTATACTTATAATAAAAAGAACCGGACTCAGGAGGCTTCCTGATTGCAACATGCTTCCCGTCCAATGCTCCCAAGCAATTCGGAAAATTCCAACGATAATAAAAGTCGTCTGCAATTTTTTTCCATTCTTCTTTTGTCGTAGGCATCTGCAAACAAACAAAAACGCATAAATCTTGATTATTTCAAAGCTAATTTTAATTAAAAATTATTTAATTGTATATTTTCAGGTAATGGAAACGCCTAAAAAACGAAAAAATGCAGATGCAAATGATGAATTTATAGCTCTAGCAACTAAGCGCTTGCTTCAGCCGAAGGATGTATTTCAGGGAGTTGCACAAACCTGGACATTTAAATTGAAAATTTTGGATGATACTCAACGAATGTTTGCAGAAAAATTCATTAACGACATATTGTTTGAAGCTGAAATGGGTAATTTGCACAGAAATGCAATGCAACTAAATGGGGCGAGTCGGACAAGCCCTACTCAAGCAACTGCAAGAAGTTTTACAAATTCATCCTTCGTTGAAGTTCCAGGGGTATCTCCGCATAGCTCAGCCTCAAACTTATCATACAGTGGTGTGCCTTTAAGTCTAAGTTCATCAGCAATTCAAATACCTACGATGTCTCCGCAAAATATCGACTCAAACGACAGACCCGTTCGAAATTTTATTTTTGAAACACCAATGGCATCTCCCCAAAGCATTTCAAGCAACGGATCTGATCAAAATGTTATCATTCATACACCCATGGTGTTGACAACACTTGCTGAACCTTTTTACATCCCTAACCTAGAACAACACTGACGTACGAATTCGTCGATGTAAAGAGAGTCGAACTTTAGCCGCCGTCGAGGAAAGACAAACACCAAATTTTCAACACACGCCAAACGTCACACCATACCACACCACACGCCATTTTTGTACAATTATAACTATATATATATTCATTAAAATTAAAATTCAAATTCAAATTTAAAAGTTCGGTTCTAATTATTTTGTCCGTTATTGACTGTCGCCGACAATAAGTTTGAAAATTTGTTTGTCTTTTCCTCAAAAATACTGAGTATCGTGTTTAAAAAAAATTAAACGACGCCATATTGTGACGCTTGAAAAGTAAGCGTTGTAAAAAACACAATAGTTTCGTTTCATTGCCGTAAACGATTCTATTGGACGCCAAAATGCCAATTCTTCGCAGTGAGAAGAAAATGAGTCAGAGCGCTGGTAATCTTGAGCAGCAATCTGAGGAAGAAGACGCCGCTTGTGGAGGTGGCGCCATAATTGCCGGTCTTGCCCTGGATCACCGGACGCCACTTTCATCGAACGTTCAAATGTCGTCGCTTATGGGAAGAATAAACCAACTTGTTGATTCGGTCGCTTCAATACAAGCCGAAAATCGCCGAGAAATAAAAGCATTGCGTGCCGAAATTGGTCTTCAAACTTCGACGTCGCATGCAAAGCCAGCAGAGATGAAGACGCCAGCAGAATATAATTCGCTTCCCGCCAATAGCTCATCATTTGCCGCCGAAAACGCGAACAGTAAGAATTTACAATTGCAACCCTGCAATGAAGACATCGATGACAACGCATTAGGAGCCAAGAATTGCTCACAGCCAAATATCAATAATTTGCCAGCTGATCCGTCCGATAACTTTCGAACCGCATCACAACAGCAGCAAATAAACAGATTTCGACAATTAGAAGAAGTGTCGATTAAATTGTATCCATTGCCACAATTCAATGGAAAACCGGAAGAGTGGCCAGCATTTTATGCAAATTACTGCGACTCAACTGCTGAATTTGCTTATAGCAACCGACAAAAACTTATGCGTTTGCAAAAGTCACTACAAGGAGCTGCTCGCCAGTGTGTTTCATCGCTCTTAATATTTCCGGATGACGTCGAGACAGCTATAGCCGAACTGAAGTTCAATTATGGGCGCCCTGAGCTGCTTATACGCTCACAACTGGAAAGTATCTCTCAAATACCGCAAATAACAGAAAATAAATTGGAAGGTGTTTTTCAGTTGTCAAATCGTGTTCGCAATATGGTGGCACTATTGAAATCAGCCAAGTCGGAACATCATATCAACAATCCGACTCTTTTAGAACAACTTGTTAGTAAGTTGCCTGCATCGAAACAGTATGAGTGGGCAAGCTACGTAATCAATGCCGCTGAGTATCCAAGCATTGAAGATTTTTCTGACTGGATAAGCCATATTGCCAGAGTGACCAGCTTGTTGCCGACATCTGCCGCTAAACTTTCAGACGCTAAACCACGTTCACAGCCACCAAATAATCAACAGAACAAACGCTTTCTTCACGCCGTTACAACTGACGAAAAACAACAACAACAAAAGGCCAGCTGTGCTGTTTGTAAACAACAACATCACGTTTCTGAATGCAAGCAATTCAAAAATTGAAATTGTAACGAGAGGTGGGAAATTGTTAAGAAACAGCGTTTTTGTTTTGCATGCTTGCGAAAGGGACACAACATTGCTTCCTGTCAAAGCAAAAAAGAGTGCGCAATGGACGGATGCAAGAAAATGCATCATGATTTACTTCATTCGCAAATTAATGTGAATGAGCAGCCATCAACGGAACATATTTGTAACGTACAACAACATAGAGGACAACAATTATTTAAAGTCATTCCTGTTACATTGTCCGGACCAGCAGGCAGTGTAATGGGGTATGCAATGCTAGACGATGGATCGTCAGTCTCACTATTGGAAGCCGACGTAGCTAAGAAATTGGGATTGAAAGGTCAGGACGCACCTTTGACGTTACAATGGTACAATCGTAAAACAACTAACGAAAGATCAAAACGCGTTAGCTTGGAGATCAAGGGACAACAAAATGGAGCCGAATCTTATGCCATCAAAAATGTACGTACAGTGCAGGATCTGGACTTACCTGTACAATCGTTTTGCCGTGAAAACTACGAACACTTTAAGTCACAGCCAATAACCAATTATGTAAACGTCAAGCCATGTATTTTGATCGGGCTTGACAACTGCGTGCTCGGGGTTGCTGTCAAAACACTGGAATTGGGTCCGGAATCACCAGTAGCCGCATTTACCAAACTTGGCTGGGTAGCTTATGGCCCAGTAAATGGTAAATATACAAGCACCGCAAGAATTTTTCATGTAAGTGAGGAAATAAAATATTCCGGTTTGCACCAACTTGTTCACGACTATTTTTCAATTGAGAATTTTGGAGTACGTAATTCTGATGTAGTTCTTGATACGGAAGAAAATAAACGGGCTCGCACAATACTAGAAGAGTCTACCAAATTCATTGGTGATCGATACGAAACTGGTCTGTTGTGGCGACAGGACAATATTCATTTTCCTGATAGCTACGACACCGCAAAGAAACGCCTGCTCACTGTTGAACGGAAAATGGAAAGGGACAGTGCATATGCCGCAAGCTATACAGCTGAAATTGAGAAATACATATCAAAGGGTTATGCCAAATCAATGCAATTAAAGTCTCCGTGTGCTCGAGGTCCAAGAACTTGGTATTTGCCACATTTTGGTGTCGTAAATCCAAATAAGCCAAACAAACTTCGTGTAGTATTTGACGCCGCTGCCACAACTTCAAATGTTTCACTCAATTCTAAATTGCTGAAGGGACCAGAGCATGCACAGCCGCTCATCAACATTTTGCATCGTTTTCGCTTGGGAAAATATGCAGTAGCCGGTGACATCCAAGAAATGTTCTGCCAAGTTCGTATTAAAGCTGAAGATCAGGATGCTTAAAGGTTTCTTTGGCGCGACGGCGACATAAATGGTCCTATTAAGGAGTACGTTATGCAGTCAATGATATTTGGAGCTACTTGCTCGCCTTGCTGCGCAGAACATATAAAGAACATCAATGCAGAAAAGTTTTCGCATTACATGCCAGCTGGAGCCAAGGCCATCATTGGGAGTTCTTACGTGGATGACCTCGTGGTTAGCTTTAATGATGAGAATGAAGCCTTAAAAGTAGTATCTGAAGCCATAACCATCAACGCTGCTGCTGGATTCCATCTACGCAATTTCGTCAGTAATTCATCTGCCGTCGAGTCAAGTCTGAACCCAGAGCCTGCAGATCCAAATCATCAAAGGAAAGTGAATTTGGAATGCCAAAGCGGAGCTGAGAAGATTCTAGGCCTTTTTTGGAATAAAGTCAAAGATACGTTGGAGTTCGAATTTAAGTTCCATAAAGTGCCCGCAGATATCCTGTCATCGCAACGTGTGCCAACAAAAAGGGAAATGTTGTCAGTCATAATGTCGATATTTGATCCATTGGGTTTACTGGCAAACCACACAATAACCGCCAAACTTTTGATGCAGTGCGCATGGAAACGTCAAATGGACTGGAACGATGAGCTTCCATCAGATATAGCTGAATTGTGGAACGGATGGTGGAATAGCTTCCAACAAGTAAAGAGCTTTTCCGTGCCTCGATGCTTATCAACGATCTTGCCTAACGCCAGCAATACACAACTTCATGTATTCGTTGACGCTAGCACAAGAGCATATGCCGCAGTCGCCTACTTGCGAGTGTCGCAAGGCGAATTGGTCGAAGTCAGCCTGGTATCAGCCAAAACCAGATGTGCCCCAATGCGAAGCATAACAATACCTCGGATGGAACTTCAAGCCGCTCTTTTGGGATCGCGTCTGAGTCAGGCGTTGATTCAAGGACTACAAATAAATATCAACAGCGTTTATTTTTGGAGTGATTCGAAAACGGTGATACATTGGATTCGTTCACCCACTGCTGAGTATAAGCAATTTGTTGCTTGCCGGATTGCTGAAATCCTATCGAGCACATCGCCGCAGCAATGGCGCTGGCTACCCACTGCCGAAAATATCGCAGACGACGCCACCAGAGCCAAACTATCAAAAACATTTGTTTTAAAGCCACAATGGATAAATGGGCCTGACTTCTTGCGACAGGATGAATCCGCATGGCCCGATGATATTCTGTGCAATCACCCGATTGACGATGATGCCGAGAAGCTACCCAAAAGATTATTACACGTGGAGGAAGGTGAGCGCCTTTTGACATATACTAATTTTTCATCATTTTTGAAGCTCACTGGAACAACCGCCTGGGTTCTTCGGTTTGTCACGCGCTGTAAGTCTTCAGCGGCTATTCGCAAACACAAAGAAAAGAAGGGTCTGTCTGCACTGCCTAAGATGACCGTTTGCGCGATTAATAAGTTGCCTCCATTATCAGTAAAGGAACTCAAACAGGCTGAGCACTTTATAATTCGATGCGTTCAACACGAATCTTTTGCCGACGATATTCGCAGCCTGAAGGATGAAACACGTTTGCCAAAGTCGAGTGATATTTATTCGCTGACGCCATACCTAGATGAAGACAACTTACTTCATGTTGGAGGAAGGATAAATAATGCTATATGCCTTTCGTATGAAGCAAGATCCCCGCTTATTCTACCCCGACGTCATTATGTATCGCACTTAATAATGCGACATTATCATACCAAAAGACATCATCAAAACGACCTGTTGGTGATCAATGAGATGCGCCAAAAGTTCTGGGCTCTGAACGCTCGTGCACTGCTAAAAGAGGTAAAAAGAAACTGTAACCAATGCATCATCGCCAAAGCTAAGCCAACTGTACCATTGATGGGCCAGCTACCCCCTGACCGACTAACTCCGTATGTGCGACCTTTCACGTATACCGGTGTCGACTACTGCGGGCCGTTTCTCGTCGCTATTGGCCGCCGCCGTGAGAAACGTTGGGTAGCACTGTTTACTTGCCTAAGTACACGCGCTGTTCATCTGGAAGTATCCACCGACTTGTCTACAGATGCCTTTATAGTCTGCTTACGTAATTTTATAAATCGCCGTGGCAGCCCTGTGCGTATCAGAAGTGATAACGGCACTAACTTCGTGGGAGCCAAAAGAGAGCTTGCTAAAAATGGTCATTTGTTCGATTTCAATGAAATTGGAGGATTTCTAGCTAGAAACGAGATCGAATGGATCTACAACTGTCCAGCTAATCCAAGTGCCGGAGGCTGCTGGGAGCGCCTAGTCCAATGTGTAAAGAAACTTCTCGTCCGAACATTGCATGAAGAAGCCCCAAGATTAGAAACCTTTATCAGCGTCTTGATAGAGGCTGAAAATATTATTAACAGCCGCCCGTTAACCGACATACCCGTTGAAACTGATCAGGAGGAACCTTTGACACCTAACCACTTTTTAAATGGATGCCTCAATTCCACTCAAACACCTCATCCAGAAGCGAGCCGAGTTTGCCTACGGAAGCAGTGGTTAATAGCGCAAAATTTAAAAGATCGCATTTGGAAACGATGGGTACTTGAGTACCTGCCACAACTACTGTGTCGACCAAAATGGCTTGAGACTGCTGAACCACTTAGCCCTGGACAGCTGGTAATGATTCTGGACCACAAACTACCACGGAGCCAGTGGCAGCGAGGAAAAATAATCAAAGTCTTCAAAGCAGACGATGGACAGGTTCGTACAGCAGAAGTTTTGACAAGCCAAGGAGTTTTACGTCGCCCTGTAATGAAGCTAGCCGCTTTAAAACTGTCTGAATCCTCTCCACAGTAAGAATTCACTGGGGGGCGGGATGTTGACAACACTTGCTGAACCTTTTTACATCCCTAACCTAGAACAACACTGACGTACGAATTCGTCGATGTAAAGAGAGTCGAACTTTAGCCGCCGTCGAGGAAAGACAAACACCAAATTTTCAACACACGCCAAACGTCACACCATACCACACCACACGCCATTTTTGTACAATTATAACTATATATATATTCATTAAAATTAAAATTCAAATTCAAATTTAAAAGTTCGGTTCTAATTATTTTGTCCGTTATTGACTGTCGCCGACACATGGCATCTTCCCAAAGCATTTTAAACAACGGACCACGTCGAAATGTTATAATTGGCGCACCAACGGCAACTTCACAAAGGATTCTAAGCAACGGACCTGGTCGAAATTTTATAATCCGAACACCAATCTCAACTGCACAAAACATTTCAACCAACGGATCTGTTCGAAACGCATTAATTAGAACACCAATGGATTCTCCGCAAAACTCTATTGATTTGTCATGGGAAACATCATCAGCGCATACACAACGGATTTCTCCTGAAAATGGCAGTCACCTAATTCATTCAGACGAATCCGCTGATATAGCCGAATATTTTCATGCATTTCAATAAGTTATACAAATAATTTTGATTTCAAGTATGATCATAAAGAAAGATATGGATTGAAAAACATTGCTTTACTTACTTTTATTTGATCATTTAGTATTTCAATTATTGCTTCGCACGTATCCATTACAATATGACCAATAGAATGCACAGATATGGCACTGGTAAATTGTAAATCCGCGAACGTATTGCCCGTAGCCAGAAAACGAAGTGTTATTGAAAGACGTTCGCTGACAGGTATAGCATCTCGCATTTGGGTATCTTGCTTTCTTATTTTCGGTGTAATCATTTCAAGAAGTAGATCATATACGCTCTCGTCCATGCGCAGAAAATTTCTGAAATCATTTTGCGAAGTTAATCGGAGTTCATCGAGAAGATTTTGATGAGTAAATGCGTTCCTTTTTTCAGCCTTTCCTTCATCCATATACGTTTCTTACGAGCTTTTCTCTTTTTTTTCTTTAATGTTAAAGCTAATCCCAACAACGCGATGCAATCGTCCGTGTCACTCATGTCCGTTCAGCCCAACATTCACGAAAAAATGAATGCTTGAAAACTCAAGCTTGACTTTTGTATATGCAACGTCAAACAGAATTCACTAATACACTCTCACATGCCTGACAAGCATTTGATGTGTCTATAGAGCGCATAACAAGGTGGTGTCAATATCAAGTTTGTCTTCTTCTTACTGAAACTAAACTGTCAAACTATATGAAATTTTTTGAATTTTTAGTTTTGAATTATTTAGTTAAATTTTTAGAATTTTAGATTTGTTTTTTTTTTTGTTGTAGAACAGCTATCCTATTATTAAATACCTCTTGATATAAATTGAAGTGATTTCGAATTTTTTTATTCGGATTCAATCTCTAAAGACTGTAGGGCATGAGATGTAAAAAGTCACATTCATATGTATGTAGCTCTGATGTAATTTTGACGTCGCACAGTGGTCCCGCCTCATAAATTTTTTGAAAAAAACTAGGAGTGGTCGTAGAACATTGAAATTTGGCACACCCCATAGTTTTGACAAAATTAAGAAAATTTCAAAATTTCGTGGAAATCGGACCATTGCCACGCCTACCGCCCATACACCTGAAATTTCCAAAACTTGCAATTTTGGTCCGATCTTAATGAAATTTGGTAGGGTAGTAGGATTCGAGACTCTCAACCAAAAAAATTTTACTTTAAGAAAATCGGACTAATGCCACGCCCACTTTACATAAAACAAAAATTTCAAAATTCAGTATTTTCAACTAATTTGTGATTCAGGTTGCCAAAGAAACAGGAAATACTATTTAAACAAAAAATAATAAATTTCTTGAGCTGCCACGCCCACTTTCTATGAGTATTTTAATACTTAATCATATACCGTTTGCTTCTATAATGCCTGCAAAAAGGACAACATTTTGTTGGATGGAAAGGATAGCAGAAGGTATTTTTTAACTTGCTGAAACTTCATGCAAAACATGTAATGCTTTTAGAATAACGTTAAAGAATTAAAGATAATAAAATATAAATTTTATTTCATGTTATTTAAACTTTATTTTGCTGTTTATTTTATTTTATATATGCCAGGACCACCTTGTACACTATGAAAAACAATTATAAAATTCATGCAAATGTCATCAAACACTCACTTTGTTTATATATTCGTAAAGAATAATTTGTTGTTTTCAGTTTCGCTCCGATCTTCTTAAAGCAAAGACGCGAAAACACTTTTACGGAAGAATAGCATTCCAGTTCTCAATTGCATAAATCACAAAAACAAACCAACTCAAATTTATTGTTAACAAAAACTTACGGAAAAAAGAGAGGAAAAAACAAAGATCAAAAGCAACTGCAATAGCGTGCTCCATAGAGAGCCTCTCTTTAAACTCTACCATGGCGAAGCCACCTGACATAAACAAACTCTTTGCAACAACAAATTACAATAAAGACGCATTTAATGAACCGAAATTCATCACAATCATCAGAACTTCTTAATAAAAAAATCAATAGACTATACAGTTAGTGGTGAAGTAGAATCATGTAAAAAAACAAGAGCGGGGACTCTCCTAATAAAAACAAAAAACACAACTCAAGCAAAAAAACTACTAAAATCAACCAATATTGGACACTTATCAGTTACATCAATTGAACATAAAACGCTAAATTTCTCAAAAGGTGTAATATATTCTAATGAACTTCGTAATATACCCGAAAATGAAATATTAGACGAACTCAAATCTCAAAAGGTTACTGAAATTCGCAAAATTATGAAAAAACAAGATGAACACCTTAAAGAAACTGGACTCATTATCATCACGTTCAACACAACCAACATTCCAGAGACCATAATGATAGGATATGAACAAGTATACGTCCGCACATATATTCCGCTACCTTTACGCTGCAAAAAATGCCTCCGATTTGGCCACCCTACACCAGCATGCAAAAGCGAAGAATTATGCCCGAATTGCTCCGAAGAGGTACACACAACAGAGAACGAAAAATGCACCAAGCTGCCATCATGTATAAACTGCAGAAATCTACCAGAAATACAAAAAAATCACAGCACATTCGATAAAAAATGCCCCTGCTTCATCAAACAAAAAGAAATTACAGCAATCAAAGTTACGCAAAAATTTGACCACAAAACAGCTCTATCAGTCTACAATAGCCGCCACATTCATCCTCTTAATCAATACTCCAGCATAGTCACTAACTCGAATATTCAAAACATAAACAACACAACCAACAACACACCGTCAGTCACAAGCACACAATTATCTAAAAACAAAACCACATTAAATACAACTGAAGTTAGGCCTGTCTCAAGCACAAGCACTAGCTCGCTAGCTAAAAGGAAAGCATTAACATACGATGATCTCAATACTTTCACATCAAAGCCCCAAAAATCCACCCACCGAGAAACGCCATCAATCTCTTCGGATGACGAACCCGACGTAGATATGAATAGCCCCTCAACGCACAACAGCATATACTCATCGCTAGCAACACATACAGTACTTAAAAAACCAAATGGTAAAGATAATGCAGTGGAACATAAACGGATATGTTAACAATTACAATTACCTGCAAGTTTTAATGAAAGAAAAATGTCCACATATAATTTCTCTACAAGAAACACATCTACATTCAACCGAAAACATACCCATCCCAATCAATTATTCGCTTCTACACAAAAACTCTTCCTCTAGCGCTTACGGCGGAGTAGCACTCCTCATTCACAAATCCATTCCACACCTGAACACTAACACGGACAGTGATATCGACACAATTGGAGCGAACATTCATTCCACTCAAAAATTCACCATTATATCAGCATACCTACCACCCAACAAACCTTTCAACATACAAAATCTAAGAACTGCGTTCAGTAATACTAACCAAAACACACTTCTAACAGGCGACTTCAATAGCTGGCACAGTAGCTGGGGATCTCCGACAAACAACAACAGGGGCAATATCCTTCACAAATTTATCACGCAATCTAACCTACTAACCCTTAATGACAAATCTCCCACTCACTTCAGCACACATAGCTCCCTCACACATATAGACCTCTCACTCGCCACCCCCAATCTCGCAATAAATGCAAAATGGAAGATAGAAGAACAACTATACGGCAGTGACCACTTCCCTATCTACATTAACCTATTTGAACACAAACCACAACTAAAGATCAAACTTAGACCAAAATTCAAAATAGATAGAGCAAACTGGGAATTATTTGAACACCTCACTGAAAAATACAATGACGAAAGACCAGTCAGCAACAATGTTAACAAAGAAACCGCCAACTTAACAAAAATTATATTGCAAAGCGCTAACCAATCCATTCCTCAATCTCCCAGCAGAGCTAAGGGAACTCGCACCGTTCCCTGGTGGGATGCTACACTACAAGAACTTAAGCACAATAAAGAAGCAGAATGGCGAAAACTAAAACGCAATATCAACACACCGAACATCTTAAGCTATAAAAAAGCCAATTCCAAACTTAAGCGGGAAATCAAACTGAGAAAGCAAGCTTCCCTTATACATTTCACAACTGAAATCAAGCCAAGCACTCCTACACAGAAAATATGGCACAAAATAAATACTTTCTGTGGACTTAAAACACGGCACAATATACACTGCCTTTCTACAGCAGAACAAACTATAACAAACCCACTCGAAATAGCCGAAACGTTAAGCAGGCATTGGTCCGAGGCTGCCTCAGACTCCAACTTCTCCACAAAATTTAGGCTAGAAAAGATAGCGGCACTCAACAACACCCCAACAACTACTACAACGATAGACTCAGCCCATATAGAAAAAAACATTACTCTAATTGAACTAAGACTTGCGCTTAACAAACTAAGAGGTAAAACTCCTGGACTAGATCGAATAAACTACCCCATGCTGAAAAACCTATCAAAACCGGTTACAATCCGACTACTCAATCTATTGAACTTAATCTTCAACAATTATATCCCACAACAATTCAAAACGAGTGCGGTCATTCCCATCGCCAAACCGAACGCAGACAAGACGACAGTAGACTCGTACAGACCCATATCACTCAATACTTGCATATCTAAGCTCCTGGATAAAATAATAGCAAACAGGCTGCGGTGGCTTGCAAAAAAAGGCAAGCTCCTGGACAGCCGCCAAATGGGATTTCAAAAAGGCAAGTCAGTGCTTGATCCTCTAGCCGCTCTAGACTATCAAACCACTACAGCGCTATCACGTAAAAATCAAATTTCAATCATTTCACTTGACTTCAGTAAAGCCTTTGATAAAATAGGCATACATACTATCATAGGGGAACTGCAAAAGTGGAGAGTTGGACCAAAAATCATGAACTACATAAGGAAATTTCTAACAAACAGAAAAATCTTAGTTTTAAACGGAAACACAACCTCCTCCTCAAAACCCCTAGCTAACGGCATTCCGCAAGGCTCACCTCTTTCGGTAATGCTATTTACTATCGCCTACAACAAACTAAATAATGTACTAGGGAAACATAAAAACTTCGAATTCAATGCTTATGCTGATGACTTTACACTATACGCAAAATTAAACAAAAGCACTAACATACTCAACATAAACGCAATTTTTTCGGACATCATAGAGTGGTGCGAATACTCAGGAGCATCCCTCTCGGTCAATAAATGCAAGCACCTTCATATCTGCTGGAAAAAAAACTGCAAATTGCAAATACAATCAGATATCTTTCAGCTTGAAAACGTACACACACTCAAAATCCTTGGTCTAACAATTACTAAAAACTACAAATGGAAAACGCACATAGAAACACTCAGCACTCAACTCACCAACAGACTCAACATAATAAAATGCCTATCGAGCCCAAAATTCAATTGCAACCCAATCACAGTACTGCAAATCGTCAATGCGTTAATCCTGTCTAAAATAGACTATTGCCTTAACCTTTACGGAAGAGCTCCAAAAACTCATCTTAACAAATTAAAAACTATATACCACTCAGCGCTGAGATTCGCCCTTGGCGTACATAGGACAACTCCCCTTAACAGCATTCTCTATGAGGCAGATATAGCACCTATAGAAGACAGAGCAAATCTCATCACACAAAAAAACTATAGGACACTAATGGCATGCAAAGATTCACCTCTCCACCCTATTCTTACAAAATTAAAAAAAGCAAAAAGAACACCAAAAATTCCCTCTACACTCCATATAACAATCGAGCAATGCCGCAAACTAGGTGTTGAAATATCCCCAAAAGCAACTAAACAGACACTCCCCCCCTGGCAGTTCAATAATTCCACACTCGTTTTCTCGCTCCACTCAACAATAAAACCGGACACCCCACCAGAAGTCTACCGCAAGAAATTTACAGAATTAAAAAACCGCCTGTCCTCGTACACATTCATATTGACAGACGGCTCCAAATCCGCCGCCGGTGTATCCTACAGCATTACTACAGAGACAACAACAATAAAAAAACATCTTCTTCCCACTTACGCTTCTATATTTACAGCAGAAATTGCGGCTATACATGAAGCATGTATATACGCCAATAAAAATAAAAAAAGTAGCTTTGCGATCTGCTCAGACTCCCTCTCCGCACTTAAAGCAATATCGAACATAAACAATGATGAATTCTACTCTTCAGAGATCAGAAATATTCTCACCACAAATAAAACCAAAATCCTACTCCTATGGGTTCCCAGTCACTGCAATATAACTGGAAACGAACTAGCCGACATAGAAGCAAAAAATGCCCATTCGTTCCCTCTAAAATATGAAAACATATATAACGTATCAGACATTATACAACACATGAAAAAAAACCACAAACAATACAGAAACAAAATCTGGAACAACACCTCACACCATTACAAGTCAGCCAATCAAAACAAATACAACATACAACAGTATAACCTAGCAAAAATAGAAAACTTACCACGCCTCGACATAACCAAATTCATCAGACTCCGACTAGGCCATAGTCACCTCACCCATGATCACCTGCTCAATAAAACACCTCCACCCCAGTGCCAAGCCTGTAACACGATTCTTACCATTTCTCACATGTTGATAGAATGCCCAAAATACCAACCATACGTACAAAAATTTCTAGAAGCTAATGCATTTGAAATACTTGCCTCACCCTCCCATCCAAACATTAAAAAAATTGCAGCATTCCTCAAAGCTACTAAACTATATCCACTCATATAAGCTAGCAACATCACATTTAATCATCGGTGCCGTGACTTAACCCCCATGGACTTAACGCCCATGGGCGTTATGTCCGTCAGCAAAGCGGACATAAGGCCAAAATTCGGGTTTGGCCTTATGTCCGCCCTGCTCACGGACATAACTCCCATGGGCGATATGACCGATTGATTAAAAAAAATTGGACCCTTTGGACAGGGTCAAAGGTAAGGAAAAATTGAAATCCTCTTGCGTTTAAAGGAGCACAAGGACTTAAAGCCTTATGCTAAACAGTTACGTTTGCAGTTACCACAAAGGCCGCTACGCGGCCTACGCGGAAAAAAAGGGATTGGACCCCTTGGACAGGGCCAAAAGTAAGGAAAAATTTAAATCCTTTTCGTTTAAAGGTGCACAAGAACTTAAAGCCTTGTGCTTAAAAGTTACAGTTGCCGTGCCATAACGCCCATACAGGTAACTGCAACTGTATTTTTTGATCACTAGGCTTTAAGTCCTTGTGCACCTTTAAACGCAAGAGGATTTCAATTTTTCCTTACTTTTGGCCCTGTCCAAGGGGTCCAATCCCTTTTTTTCCGCGTAGGCCGCGTAGCGGCCTTTGTGGTAACTGCAAACGTAACTGTTTAGCATAAGGCTTTAAGTCCTTGTGCTCCTTTAAACGCAAGAGGATTTCAATTTTTCCTTACCTTTGACCCTGTCCAAAGGGTCCAATTTTTTTTAATCAATCGGTCATATCGCCCATGGGAGTTATGTCTGTGAGCAGGGCGGACATAAGGCCAAACCCGAATTTTGGCCTTATGTCCGCTTTGCTGACGGACATAACGCCCATGGGCGTTAAGTCCATGGGGGTTAAGTCACGGCACCGATGATTAAATGTGATGTTGCTTGCTTATATGAGTGGATATAGTTTAGTAGCTTTGAGGAATGCTGCAATTTTTTAAATGTTTGGATGGGAGGGTGAGGCAAGTATTTCAAATGCATTAGCTTCTAGAAATTTTTGTACGTATGGTTGGTATTTTGGGCATTCTATCAACATGTGAGAAATGGTAAGAATCGTGTTACAGGCTTGGCACTGGGGTGGAGGTGTTTTATTGAGCAGGTGATCATGGGTGAGGTGACTATGGCCTAGTCGGAGTCTGATGAATTTGGTTATGTCGAGGCGTTGTAAGTTTTCTATTTTTGCTAGGTTATACTGTTGTATGTTGTATTTGTTTTGATTGGCTGACTTGTAATGGTGTGAGGTGTTGTTCCAGATTTTGTTTCTGTATTGTTTGTGGTTTTTTTTCATGTGTTGTATAATGTCTGATACGTTATATATGTTTTCATATTTTAGAGGGAACGAATGGGCATTTTTTGCTTCTATGTCGGCTAGTTCGTTTCCAGTTATATTGCAGTGACTGGGAACCCATAGGAGTAGGATTTTGGTTTTATTTGTGGTGAGAATATTTCTGATCTCTGAAGAGTAGAATTCATCATTGTTTATGTTCGATATTGCTTTAAGTGCGGAGAGGGAGTCTGAGCAGATCGCAAAGCTACTTTTTTTATTTTTATTGGCGTATATACATGCTTCATGTATAGCCGCAATTTCTGCTGTAAATATAGAAGCGTAAGTGGGAAGAAGATGTTTTTTTATTGTTGTTGTCTCTGTAGTAATGCTGTAGGATACACCGGCGGCGGATTTGGAGCCGTCTGTCAATATGAATGTGTACGAGGACAGGCGGTTTTTTAATTCTGTAAATTTCTTGCGGTAGACTTCTGGTGGGGTGTCCGGTTTTATTGTTGAGTGGAGCGAGAAAACGAGTGTGGAATTATTGAACTGCCAGGGGGGAGTGTCTGTTTAGTTGCTTTTGGGGATATTTCAACACCTAGTTTGCGGCATTGCTCGATTGTTATATGGAGTGTAGAGGGAATTTTTGGTGTTCTTTTTGCTTTTTTTAATTTTGTAAGAATAGGGTGGAGAGGTGAATCTTTGCATGCCATTAGTGTCCTATAGTTTTTTTGTGTGATGAGATTTGCTCTGTCTTCTATAGGTGCTATATCTGCCTCATAGAGAATGCTGTTAAGGGGAGTTGTCCTATGTACGCCAAGGGCGAATCTCAGCGCTGAGTGGTATATAGTTTTTAATTTGTTAAGATGAGTTTTTGGAGCTCTTCCGTAAAGGTTAAGGCAATAGTCTATTTTAGACAGGATTAACGCATTGACGATTTGCAGTACTGTGATTGGGTTGCAATTGAATTTTGGGCTCGATAGGCATTTTATTATGTTGAGTCTGTTGGTGAGTTGAGTGCTGAGTGTTTCTATGTGCGTTTTTCATTTGTAGTTTTTAGTAATTGTTAGACCAAGGATTTTGAGTGTGTGTACGTTTTCAAGCTGAAAGATATCTGATTGTATTTGCAATTTGCAGTTTTTTTTCCAGCAGATATGAAGGTGCTTGCATTTATTGACCGAGAGGGATGCTCCTGAGTATTCGCACCACTCTATGATGCATAGATTATTTTAAGAAAAATTAAGAGCGGACCTTTTTTAATATAGGTTTTAATGAATTTTTTTTTCATAAATTTTGTACATACTTAAACGGTATTTTATTTTAATAAAAATAAGGAACATAAATGTGTCGTTGACTAAAAAGAAAAAGAAACATAAACAAAACATTCTGTTTTAAAAAGTGTTATTACTTAGAACTAATGTACATCAACAGCAAATGTCTCGATCGCTAATATGTGATTATAACAGGTTGGCTGATAAGTCCCCAGGCTAACAAAGAAAAACACATTTTTTTGTCAAAATTCGTTTTTATTATTCAACATAGTTCCCTTCAAGAGCGATACAACGATTATAACGACCTTCCAATTTTTTGATACCATTTTGGTAGTACTCCTTCGGTTTTGCCTCAAAATAGGCCTCAGTTTCGGCGATCACCTCTTCATTGCAGCCAAATTTTTTCCCTGCGAGCATCCTTTTGAGGTCTGAGAACAAGAAAAAGTCGCTGGAGGCCAGATCTGGAGAATACGGTGGGTGGGGAAGCAATTCGAAGCCTAATTCATGAATTTTTGCCATCGTTCTCAATGACTTGTGGCACGGTGCGTTGTCTTGGTGGAACAACACTTTTTTCTTCTTCATATGGGGCCGTTTTGCCGCGATTTCGACCTTCAAACGCTCCAATAACGACATATAATAGTCACTGTTGATGGTTTTTCCCTTCTCAAGATAATCGATAAAAATTATTCCATGCCCATCCCAAAAAACAGAGGCCATTACTTTGCCAGCGGACTTTTGAGTCTTTCCACGCTTCGGAGACGGTTCACCGATCGCTGTCCACTCAGCCGACTGTCGATTGACGGTTCACCGATCGCTGTCCACTCATCCGACTGTCGATTGTATTGCGAGTTAACAGCTGCAAACACCGCTCAGAATCATCAACACGTTGTTGTTTTTGGTCAAATGTGAGCTCGCGCGGCACCCATTTTGCACAGAGCTTTTTCATATCCAAATATTGATGAATGATATGACCAACACGTTCCTTTGATATCTTTAAGGCCTCTGCTATCTCGATCAACTTCATTTTACGGTCATTCAAAATCATTTTGTGAATTTTTTTGATGTTTTCGTCGGTAACCACCTCTTTCGGGCGTCCACTGCGTTCACCGTCCTCCGTGCTCATTTCACCACGCTTGAATTTTGCATACCAATCAATTATTGTTGATTTTCCTGGGGCAGAGTCCGGAAACTCATTACCAAGCCAAGTTTTTGCTTCCACTGTATTTTTTTCCCTTCAGAAAACAGTATTTTATCAAAACACGAAATTCCTTTTTTTCCATTTTCTTCACAATAACAAAAGTTGCTTCACAAAAGACGCTCTATCTCACAAACTAATTGACTTACAGACGTCAAATTTTGACACGAATCATTTGAAGGTTGCCACTATATAAAAAATAATATGCATTTAATACTAGCGACGCCATCTATGTGTCAGACCGGGGACTTATCAGCCAACCTGTTAAAGTAATAGTTTGTACCACTTTTATCGCTATTGACCGCTTCACGCTGCCGTTAGAAAGAGAGAAAGAATTTTTGTCATATTTCCGACGAGTTTTCATTACGAAATTATATTTTAAGAGCGTCCAATTCTGTGATTTAGAGTGGCCAATTTTACATTAAGAGTGGCTAGAGCGGCCAGAGCGGCCGCCTTAAAATAATCCATGCTATGATGTCCGAAAAAATTGCGTTTATGTTGAGTATGTTAGTGCTTTTGTTTAATTTTGCGTATAGTGTAAAGTCATCAGCATAAGCATTGAATTCGAAGTTTTTATGTTTCCCTAGTACATTATTTAGTTTGTTGTAGGCGATAGTAAATAGCATTACCGAAAGAGGTGAGCCTTGCGGAATGCCGTTAGCTAGGGGTTTTGAGGAGGAGGTTGTGTTTCCGTTTAAAACTAAGATTTTTCTGTTTGTTAGAAATTTCCTTATGTAGTTCATGATTTTTGGTCCAACTCTCCACTTTTGCAGTTCCCCTATGATAGTATGTATGCCTATTTTATCAAAGGCTTTACTGAAGTCAAGTGAAATGATTGAAATTTGATTTTTACGTGATAGCGCTGTAGTGGTTTGATAGTCTAGAGCGGCTAGAGGATCAAGCACTGACTTGCCTTTTTGAAATCCCATTTGGCGGCTGTCCAGGAGCTTGCCTTTTTTTGCAAGCCACCGCAGCCTGTTTGCTATTATTTTATCCAGGAGCTTAGATATGCAAGTATTGAGTGATATGGGTCTGTACGAGTCTACTGTCGTCTTGTCTGCGTTCGGTTTGGCGATGGGAATGACCGCACTCGTTTTGAATTGTTGTGGGATATAATTGTTGAAGATTAAGCTCAATAGATTGAGTAGTCGGATTGTAACCGGTTTTGATAGGTTTTTCAGCATGGGGTAGTTTATTCGATCTAGTCCAGGAGTTTTACCTCTTAGTTTGTTAAGCGCAAGTCTTAGTTCAATTAGAGTAATGTTTTTTTCTATATGGGCTGAGTCTATCGTTGTAGTAGTTGTTGGGGTGTTGTTGAGTGCCGCTATCTTTTCTAGCCTAAATTTTGTGGAGAAGTTGGAGTCTGAGGCAGCCTCGGACCAATGCCTGCTTAACGTTTCGGCTATTTCGAGTGGGTTTGTTATAGTTTGTTCTGCTGTAGAAAGGCAGTGTATATTGTGCCGTGTTTTAAGTCCACAGAAAGTATTTATTTTGTGCCATATTTTCTGTGTAGGAGTGCTTGGCTTGATTTCAGTTGTGAAATGTATAAGGGAAGCTTGCTTTCTCAGTTTGATTTCCCGCTTAAGTTTGGCATTGGCTTTTTTATAGCTTAAGATGTTCGGTGTGTTGATATTGCGTTTTAGTTTTCGCCATTCTGCTTCTTTATTGTGTTTAAGTTCTTGTAGTGTAGCATCTCACCAGGGAACGGTGCGAGTCCCCTTAGCTCTGCTGGGAGATTGAGGAATGGATTGGTTAGCGCTTTGCAATATAATTTTTGTTAAGTTGGCGGTTTCTTTGTTAACATTGTTGCTGACTGGTCTTTCGTCATTGTATTTTTCAGTGAGGTGTTCAAATAATTCCCAGTTTGCTCTATCTATTTTGAATTTTGGTCTAAGTTTGATCTTTAGTTGTGGTTTGTGTTCAAATAGGTTAATGTAGATAGGGAAGTGGTCACTGCCGTATAGTTGTTCTTCTATCTTCCATTTTGCATTTATTGCGAGATTGGGGGTGACGAGTGAGAGGTCTATATGTGTGAGGGAGCTATGTGTGCTGAAGTGAGTGGGAGATTTGTCATTAAGGGTTAGTAGGTTAGATTGCGTGATAAATTTGTGAAGGATATTGCCCCTGTTGTTGTTTGTCGGAGATCCCCAGCTACTGTGCCAGCTATTGAAGTCGCCTGTTAGAAGTGTGTTTTGGTTAGTATTACTGAACGCAGTTCTTAGATTTTGTATGTTGAAAGGTTTGTTGGGTGGTAGGTATGCTGATATAATGGTGAATTTTTGAGTGGAATGAATGTTCGCTCCAATTGTGTCGATATCACTGTCCGTGTTAGTGTTCAGGTGTGGAATGGATTTGTGAATGAGGAGTGCTACTCCGCCGTAAGCGCTAGAGGAAGAATTTATGTGTAGAAGCGAATAATTGATTGGGATGGGTATGTTTTCGGTTGAATGTAGATGTGTTTCTTGTAGAGAAATTATATGTGGACATTTTTCTTTTATTAAAATTTGCAGGTAATTGTAATTGTTAACATATCCGTTTATGTTCCACTGCATTATCTTTACCATTTGGTTTTTTAAGTACTGTATATAAAAATATTCTGAGAGAGTTAGGGTAGAAATAAAGGTAAGATCTGCGAGGGAGAGTTAGAAAGTGAGAATTATATATATATTGTGATGACTCACATATTATTGATTAACGCGGGGTTGCAGTTTTTCGTTTAATTATGTTTTTCCTTGGTTTAATAAATGTTTAACCTCTAAAATGTGAAATCGTGTGGACGACGACAATGCACCGTGTGACGCACCTCTAAAATGTGCCATCGTGTGGACGTCGACAATGCACCGTGTGACACACCTCTAAAATGTGCAATCGTGTGGACGTCGACAATGCACCGTGTGACGCACCTCTAAAATACGCCAGGCAAAGTGATCGATATCAGCTGAAGGAATTATCGGACAATACATCGAACTAAGGAACTCATCGCTAGCTCGAAAAAGAGGATAAAAGCGCGAGCCGCACAGAAATCGCTCTCTTTTCCCAGTGATCTCCACGAAGTGAACAACGCCAGAAGAAAGACGCAACATTCGCATCTAACGAGAAGTTTAAGTCCACGTGTTGAAGATAGCAACGCCAACCGATAAGACATTTCGGAACGTTTTGAAACGTATGTCGGACGAACGTACGGCGGTTCGAGTACGGTTGGAATTGTCGTGCGTAACTCAGTGAGCGTGTCCGTGTGGATTAAGCGTTTGTACCTGTTCCACACATCCACGTTTCCCTGTCGTTGCCGTGACCTATTGCTCACGCACGTGTGGATTAAGCGTTTGTACCTGTTCTACGCGTGCGTGCGTCAAATTCTGGGCAGACATTCGGCCGAGGTTTAACTCTAGTAATACGGTGGAGTTCTGGAGGGACGTTAGGCGGTAGTTTATACCGACATCTCGCTACATACTGAGACGACGTCGTTGCGCCGTACACCTACGCTGAGAGAACATCATCATCGCTGGAGCCCAACACCTGCACTCAGCGACGGGCAGTAATACACCTATTTGATTGTAATTTACTTTGGGGCGGCCTTAAAGAAGCCGGTCCCTCTCTTTTAATAAACATCTTTTCTTACACGTCTAGTTTGTGTGTCTCCTTCAAATATAAATTTTTGTAAGGGACTGGAGTCTGGTTACTCGGCTGAGTAAATACCCCGGCTACGAAAAAGAGTTCATTACAATGGCGCCCGAGCAGGGACTCACAACAGACGAAAATCAAGAGAGTGGTAAAGTACAGCAAATGGGTGGTGCAGCGCAGACCTCGACACCACAGGCTACTTCCGGCAGCACGTCGAAAGATACCATAGACTTAACAGAAACGAAGACGAAGTTACACATAGGATGGGTTTATAAGGTACGAAAGGAAGACTTAATACTTATTTGTGAGGAGTTCGGCTTGGATTCAACGGGTACGGTGGAAAAACTAAGGCAACGCTTAACGACTTACATTAGCGACACGGAACACGACGCAGCATCGTTCAGCCGTTTGTTGGCGATGGAGGCTCGATATTCCCGATGTAACTCAACCATCCCGTCTCTGGCCCCGCTTTCGACCGCCACCATAGTGCCAAGAGAGGAACCACCACTGCCACCACTAGTCGTACCCCAGGCAGGCCCACCTCCACTCCGGACGACCAGTCAGGCTGCAGTCATAGACCAAGTAAGGAAGTGGGCCGTAAAATTTGTTGGCTGCAGTGAACCTCTAGATTTTCTGGAGCGCGTGGAAGAGCTTGCGGAGGCATACGATATACACGGCGAGGCGTTAGTGAAAGCTCTGCCTGAATTGTTGACGGGAAAAGCCCTAATGTGTGCGTTCAAAGGGGATCTCCTCACTATGTTTATGCCACGACGTTTCTTTCAGTCACTCGAAGACAGGATTAAGAATCGTAAGCAAGGCAGCAACGAAAAATTCACCGACTATGCCATCGCATTGCGGCATCTCATGAAATTGACTCCATGGTCCGAAGAAGAGAAACTAGACCGAATCTACGACAACAGCCTAGCTAGCTTACGGCTCTATGTAAAACGACATGAAATCAGCTCTATCACACAGTTCATCCAGCTAGCGGGAGACTGGGAAGGAGTTCAGGAAGATATTCCACCTAGCGGACCCACGGCACAACTATCGCCGACACCGCCGCGAAAGCACGTGACCTTCAAGCAATTGGAGGCTGAGGAAACCACTAAGGTAGACGTGAAGACTGCATGCTGGAAATGTGGACAGAAGGGGCATGCCCGCAGAGACTGCACGAATGCTCCTTATCTTTTCTGTTGGGTGTGTGGTACACGAGGCGTACGTACTATCGACTGCTGCAAATCGAGAAACGGGGGCGGTCGCCCGCACAGCCGAGGCCAGCGAAGCGACCAAAGACCGGCCTCCCCTTCGACAACAAACTAGGACTACTGACATCAGACGGCCGTCATATACAAGCAACTATATACATTGATGGCCACTTAGCTACGGCGGTAATCGATACCGGTGCGACCCGAAGTTTCATCCAGTCTTCCATGGCAGACCTCCTACGCACGCCGGAGAACTCAACCCCCGCAAACGTCGCCGTGCGACTCGCAGACAAATCCCCGACTAGAGTGAAAGAGGCCCTGCAAGTTCGAGTCACGCTTGGCGACAGGACCACCCAGATTAAAATTCTGGTCATGCCAGAGGCCATGGACGAAATAATTCTGGGAATGGACTTCCTCTCGGCGGTGGGTGCAACACTAGTGGTAGGAACTCAACGGTTGTGCTTAGAAACCAGACGTACCGTACCACATGAACAACTTGGAAGAATGGAACTAGAAAGCAGCGCGGCAAAGGTGGAATCGGTCGAAGAATTCCTACAGTTCGAACTGGACCAGTTTAAGCAGTTGCCGAGTGTCTCGACGATAGCGACTCACAGAATTTTTATGAAGGACGAACAACCTCTGAAGCAACGGTATTATACCTACAACCCCGCCAAACAAAAGATTATCAACGAAGAAATTGACGAACTACTCAACAAAGGCTGCATCGAACCATCGAAGAGTCCGTATAGTTCTCCCGTCGTCTTAGTACCGAAGAAGACTGGATCGTGGAGGCTCTGTATCGACTTCAGAAAGATAAATGCGCACTCAGTCCCAGACGCCTATCCACTCCCTCGGATACAGCACATCCTCGATCGGCTGCGTAACGCGAAATTTATCTCAACACTGGATCTTAAAAACGGATACTGGCAGATTCCGATTGAGGCCGAAAGTAAAAAGTATACGGCGTTTACCGTACCAGGTCGTGGCCTTTTCCAGTGGCGAGTCATGCCATTTGGGTTGCACTCGGCTCCCGCCACATTCCAAAGAGCATTGGATACCGTCATCGGGCCAGGACTGGACTCCTTTGCGTTTGCCTACTTGGACGATATAGTCGTTATCGGTACATAGCTTGAAGACCATATGCGGAATCTCAAAGAAGTGTTCAGGCGCCTGCGTGAAGCCAATCTTAGCCTGAATATCGACAAATGCGCGTTCTTCCAGAAGGAGCTGAAGTATTTGGGGCACGTCGTCTGCGAGGAGGGTATCCATACGGATCCCGAAAAGGTGGAAGCCATTCGAGCACGCAGTCCACCGAAGAACGTCCGCGAGGTCCGGCAGTACTTAGGGATAGCTTCGTGGTATCGTCGCTTTGTACCGAACTTTTCAACCGTAGTACAACCGTTAACCACTTTGCTCAAAAAAGGTAAAAAGTGGCAGTGGTGCGTGGAGCAACAGCAGGCTTTTGAAACCCTGAAAACGAATCTCACCGAGGCTCCAGTGCTGACCTGCCCCAATTTTGAGGAAAAGTTTTATCTACAGACGGATGCGAGCGATTATGGATTAGGCGCTGTGCTAACGCAATTTCCCGGAGGACAAGAGAAGGTCATCGCTTACGCCAGCCGCGGCCTCAACCCAGCAGAAAGGAACTATTCTCCCACGGAAAAGGAATGCCTGGCGATTGTCTGGGCGATCAGGAAGATGAGGGCCTATCTAGAAGGCTATCATTTCGTTGTCATCACCGACCACCTTGCTTTGAAATGGCTAAACTCCATCGAAAGTCCGTCTGGCCGAATCGCAAGGTGGGCCCTCGAACTGCAGCAATACCAGTTTGAGGTGCAGTATCGAAAAGGTAGGCTTAATGTCGTGGCTGACACACTTTCGCGCCAACCACTCAAATTCCTTGGCTCTACGACTACGGAAAACGTCCAAGACTGCCCTTGGATACAGCGGCAGAAGGAGAGGGTACAAAACTACCCCGAGAAGTACCCGGAATATTGTGTCGTAGAAGAAAACTTGTACCGACGTGAACCGACGCTGGAAGACAAGGGGACAACGTCTCCGTGGAAATTTTGCGTTCCAGAACCTCAGAGGGCACGCGTGCTCCGGGAAAATCATGACGATGCGACCGCGGGACATCTAGGCATACAGAAAACCATAGCTAGGATCCGGATGCATTACTATTGGCCGGGTATGTACCGCGACATTCGACGATACGTACGATGTTGTCAAAGCTGCCAACGTTACAAACCAAGCCAACAGGCTCCGTCGGGGAAGATGCACACGATCCAGTCGGAAGGCCCATGGGATGTAGTGAGCGCGGACTTCATTGGCCCGTTACCACGTTCACGCAAAGGCCACAACATACTTCTCGTGTTTTGCGACAAGTTCACGAAATGGACGGAGCTGGTACCGCTGAGAAGGGCAACCTCCGAAACGCTCATACAGGCGCTACGTGACCGGATCCTATCCCGCTTTGGAACTCCACGAATTTTCATCAGCGACAACGGGAAACAATTCGTGAGTAAGGTCTTTAGAGAGGTATTGCAGGCTTGGGGTATTGAGCACCGTCTGACAGCGCCGTATACCCCGCAGGAGAACCCGACCGAGCGAACGAACCGTGTGGTGAAGACAATGATCTCTCAGCTCGCGGACAACGATCAACAACAATGGGATGCTCATTTTCCCGAAGTAATGCTAGCACTGAACAGCAGCGTGGCAAGCTCCACCGGGTATAGCCCCGCTTATCTATGTCAGGCACGGGAATTGAGGCTCCCTAGAACCCTATTCGACGAAAAAGGGGTGGCAATCGACGAAACCCCCATGACCCCGGACGAACGCACTAGTCATCTGGCGGAGGTCTTTGGTGAAGTCAAAGACAACCTCGCAGCAGCGCAGCAAACACAGGCCAAACACTACGATCTAAGGCGAAGGGCCTGGAAACCACGTATTGGCGACCTGGTATTGGCCAAAGTACACCAGCTCTCGAACGCGGCAGAGCGGTTCAATGCAAAGCTTGGTCCCCGATATGAAGGACCTTACCGGGTGAAGTCGTTCCCATCACCAGTCATAGCTCAACTTCAATTGGAAGGATCCACCAAGACCCGAAGGGCACACATCGGCGAACTTAAGGCGTACCACGGTGTATCCGATGACCCTGGCGAGAATTTAAAGGCTTAAGCTTTCGCATGCATTCCCTCGGAAATAAATATCTCTTATGTGTCATGTCATGTTGTCGTAGTCTAGAAATTTGTACCATTTCGTACCGCTGTTGCACCGAGCTGATTTTGTCTCCTTTTATAGAGCTCCCAGATGCCGCGGCGACCACGCTCTGAACCGGACGAGCAGGCTGATAGGGGAAGGCCACACGCATTGATCCCGAGGTCATCATAATCTCGGACGCTAGCTCAGAGTCGAGCGAAAGCAGCGGTGAAGCCTTTCTACGCCGCATTTCGGTGTCTGCGTCACCTCGACTCGAACAAGGGTCGGACCAAGAGGCGGTGGAATGTATTGCGTCATCGGGCGAGAGCTCGACCTACGAAGAGATCTCACTATCCGGCGAATCTAGTGAGGCAAACAGTCGTGGAGCAATAAGTGACCCCGAAGACGTAGAGCCGGCCCGATTTGTGCTCCGAAAACAGAGCACGATTAACACCGTCGTCCTAGACCGCACTCCAGACCAAATCGTTCGGGCTGAAGTGAGTATCACCCACACCTACACCGTCACCGACGAAGCGTGGACACCTACTGACGGATTCCCAACCCGCTCGAGCGCTCCAGTAGTGCCTTATTCCGCAAACCGGGTGCAAGAATGGGCGGACAACGTCGAAAGCAGAGCCCCGTCGAGAGGGACTGATAACGAAGCCTCCTCCGTAAGCCCAATCGATATGGACCCTTCGGAATGGGAGCAGGACCTGGAAGACACGGTCGACGATCTATTTGGGTCACCTGCAGAGATCGAGTCCTTTTTGGAACAATTCTGGGCAGATCCGGAAAACCGCGTGGCCAAGACAACCGCGAGCACGCCAGACACTCCAGAGTTGGATCTAGACCACGTGCCACAACCGATCCGCGACGAATTCCGGGAGATCCAGTCGCGCTGGACGCCCGGACAAAGAATCCGATGTCCACGTTGGATGGGTGAGGAGCGCTATTTCCTTACCATCTCCGCCCAGGGCAAAGTCAAAATAAGTCGCGCAAAGTAAAGGGGGGGTGTGATGACTCACATATTATTGATTAACGCGGGGTTGCAGTTTTTCGTTTAATTATGTTTTTCCTTGGTTTAATAAATGTTTAACCTCTAAAATGTGAAATCGTGTGGACGACGACAATGCACCGTGTGACGCACCTCTAAAATGTGCCATCGTGTGGACGTCGACAATGCACCGTGTGACACACCTCTAAAATGTGCAATCGTGTGGACGTCGACAATGCACCGTGTGACGCACCTCTAAAATACGCCAGGCAAAGTGATCGATATCAGCTGAAGGAATTATCGGACAATACATCGAACTAAGGAACTCATCGCTAGCTCGAAAAAGAGGATAAAAGCGCGAGCCGCACAGAAATCGCTCTCTTTTCCCAGTGATCTCCACGAAGTGAACAACGCCAGAAGAAAGACGCAACATTCGCATCTAACGAGAAGTTTAAGTCCACGTGTTGAAGATAGCAACGCCAACCGATAAGACATTTCGGAACGTTTTGAAACGTATGTCGGACGAACGTACGGCGGTTCGAGTACGGTTGGAATTGTCGTGCGTAACTCAGTGAGCGTGTTCGTGTGGATTAAGCGTTTGTACCTGTTCCACACATCCACGTTTCCCTGTCGTTGCCGTGACCTATTGCTCACGCACGTGTGGATTAAGCGTTTGTACCTGTTCTACGCGTGCGTGCGTCAAATTCTGGGCAGACATTCGGCCGAGGTGTAACTCTAGTAATACGGTGGAGTTCTGGAGGGACGTTAGGCGGTAGTTTATACCGACATCTCGCTACATACTGAGACGACGTCGTTGCGCCGTACACCTACGCTGAGAGAACATCATCATCGCTGGAGCCCAACACCTGCACTCAGCGACGGGCAGTAATACACCTATTTGATTGTAATTTATTTTGGGGCGGCCTTAAAGAAGCCGGTCCCTCTCTTTTAATAAACATCTTTTCTTACACGTCTAGTTTGTGTGTCTCCTTCAAATATAAATTTTTGTAAGGGACTGGAGTCTGGTTACTCGGCTGAGTAAATACCCCGGCTACGAAAAAGAGTTCATTACAATATATATATATGTGGCAACCTATCGTCAGTGCAGCACTTATTTTAGTTTTAAGACTGAGTACCTTTTTCTTGTACCAAGTACTTGTTAAATTTAAATAGCACTAGAAGACGGACACTTCCTTCTTTTCCAAAATTGAATAAAAGAGAGAACATAAATTTATCGACGAGAATCTCCTTTTTTGATTAGGACGATTTAGCCTTAACGTCTAACGAGGCTCCTAAAGTGGTGACCCGTTTTTAATTGAACAATTGTTGTGCAAGTAACGATGGAGGGAGAAGACGATAATTTTGTACAACAAAACGCAGCCGCTAACAACTTGCACGTGGATGCAACAATGGCGCCCCGAATTAATCCACCGAACATGTCAGAAACTAACATCGACGCCTACTTTCTGTCACTGGAATTTTGGTTCGCAGCTACTGGAGTAACTCACGACAATCGAAAATATAACCTGGTCATGGCCCAAGTTCCGCCAAATAAGTTAATCGAACTTAAAGCTGTTATTGATGCTACGCCGCAACAAAATAGGTATGACTATATTAAAGCAAAACTAATAGCACATTTCGCAGATAGCCAACAAAGACGACTCCAACGTGTCTTATCGGACATGCCCTTAGGCGATCGGAAACCAAGTCAACTGTTTAACGAAATGCACCGCTTAGCAGGCAACGCTCTGTGTGAAACAGTCTTATTGGATTTGTGGGCAGCACGATTACCGCCATACGCGCAGGCGGCCGTTATCGCTTCGAAAGGTGACTTTACAGACAAAGTGACCATTGCCGACGCCATCGTGGATTCAATGAGCCTAAGAGAGATCAACGTTATACGCAGCGACAAGGTGACGACACCTAGCGACAAGGAAAAAATTTCACTGGAGTCATTGCAAGCGGAAATCGTTAACCTTACTAAACGAATCGAAGCTCTTTCGAGGAAGCGTTCACGTAGTCACAGCCGAAGCAGATCGACTAGCAAACCAACGACTTCCAAAGACGAACAACGACCAGATGGATTGTGTTGGTACCACGATAAGTACGGCACAGATGCTCGCAAATGTAGAGCTCCATGTACCTTCAAAAAGTCGACACAATGACAATTATCGAACAAATCAATTGCTGCAGCATCTCAACGACTCAAAATATCTGATACCATAACCAGAACATTCTATTTGATAGATACCGGGGCCGACGTCTCGACAATTCCTAAAAGCTCGAACATCAAGAATATTAAACCATCAACTCTTAAATTATATGCTGCGAACGGAACAGCAATAAACGTTTATGGAGAGGCAACCATAAATGTTAACCTTGGACTTCGCCGTGAATTTATCTGGACATTTCTCATCACTGACGTGGAATGTGGCATCATTGGTGCAGACTTCATCACCCATTTCGACTTACTGGTGGATTTGAAACGAAAACGCTTAATCGATAACACAACTTCGCTGACGTCTATGTGCGAAATTGTTTTAAATAATCGTCCATCCATAAGAACCTTCAACGCAAAATCTGCATACGCACAGCTCCTTGAAGAATTTAAGTCAATCACGCAAGTATCCCAACCTTATGCTACCGCCAACACTACGGTCGTGCATCACATAGAGACCCGTGGTCCACCAGTCTCATCACGACCGAGACGACTATCGCCAGACAAATTAGCTGCCGCGAAAGCTGAATTCGATTCGCTCGTTAAACTGGGCATCTGCCGTCCATCGAAGAGCAACTGGGCCAGTCCATTGCACATGGTCAAAAAGGCCGATGGCTCATGGCGACCGTGCGGGGACTATCGCGCACTGAACGCAGTAACGGTACCGGACCGGTACCCCGTCCCATACTTAGCGGATTTCACGAGCAATCTTACAGGAAAAACGATTTTTTCTAAAGTAGATCTGCAAAAGGCCTTCCATCAAGTCCCTGTGCATACAGACGATATACCAAAAACTGCGATAGTCACACCCTTCGGACTTTTCGAATTTGTTTCAATGACTTTTGGCCTTCGAAATGCAGCACAGACCTTTCAAAGAATGATTCATGAAGTCCTGCGTGGTATGGATTTTGTTTTTCCATATCTAGATGATATCTGTGTAGCATCGACATCTCCGGAAGAACATTTGTTAAATCTCCACGAACTCTTCGAGAGGTTAAAGAAACATAATCTTCGTATTAACGTAGCTAAAACGGAATTAGGAAAACCCGAAATTACGTTCCTTGGCCACCTGGTTTCTAAAGAAGGTATCAAACCTTTGCCACAACGCGTAGAAGCCGTCAGTAAGTACAAGCAGCCGGAAACCGTTTCTGAGCTTAAGCGATTCCTCGCCATCATAAATTTTTACCGTCGTTTCATTCCACACGCGCTGGAGGCGCAGGCACCCTTACTTTTAATGTGTAAAGGCAACGTCAAGAACGACCGCACTCCGTTAACCTGGACCGAATCTTCTTCAAAAGCGTTTGAAGAATGCAAGCAGCAACTAGCGAACGCAGCTCTTCTGGCACATCCATCAAAAAACGCCGAGCTATCGCTTTGGGTCGACGCGTCCAACGTTGCTGCAGGCGCAGTTCTCCATCAGGTGGTAAACGGTAACTTAGAGCCGCTTGGCTATTTCTCTAAAAAATTCGATAAAGCTCAAGCACGCTATAGCACATACGATAGAGAGCTTACATCAATGTATTTAGCGGTACGCCATTTTCAATTTATGATGGAAGGACGTACTTGCCATATTTATACAGACCATAAGCCACTAATTTTTGTTTTTCAACAGAGTTTGGAAAAAGCTTCAAATAGACAAGTACGCCAACTCGATTTCATCTCGCAGATCACAACCGATATACGCTATGTCGAAGGACAGAAGAACGTAACAGCTGATCTCCTGTCTAGAATATCTAGCATAAAAGCTGAAGCAATCGACTACGAAAACTTAGCTGACGATCAACTAGTGGACAACGAGCTAAAAAAATTTCGACAAAGCGACGACCATTCCTTGCAACTTAAGCTGTTCTCCATTCCTGGCAGTACGAAGCGCCTATATTGTGATTGTTCCACGGGAAACGTGAGGCCTTTTATCACAAAACCATTTCGAAAAGCAGCCCTTCAATCTACGCATAATTTATCGCACCCAGGACCACGCGGCACCGCCAAATTAATAACGCAGAAATTTATTTGGCCCGGGATCGTTAAGGATAGTAGAGCCTTCGCCAAGGCATGTATGGAGTGTCAAAGGTCAAAGGTTGGTCGCCATACCTTTTCCCCACTCAAACGATTCGAATCAGGAGATCAACGATTTGCACACATTCATGTTGAC
Organism: Chlorops oryzae; assembly: GCA_020466095.1. Lineage (NCBI taxonomy): Eukaryota > Metazoa > Arthropoda > Insecta > Diptera > Chloropidae > Chlorops > Chlorops oryzae. The sequence goes on from CM035806.1 coordinate 119,698,480, forward strand.
GTGGTAGGACCGTTTCATCTTCATAGAGGCAACCGCTACTGCTTTACTATAATTGATCGTTACACAAGATGGCCGGAAGCAGTACCGATCCCTGATATGACCGCACCAACCATCGCCAAGGCTCTTATCGAACACTGGATCTCAAGGTTTGGAGTGCCGGCTGTTATTACATCAGATCAAGGGAGGCAGTTCACATCATCACTCTTCGCCGAGTTGACCAAACTTCTCGGAATCACACATCTAAGAACGACGTCGTATCACCCTCAATCCAATGGCTTAGTAGAAAGGTTCCATAGAACCTTAAAATCAGCAATGTTATGCACCGAAGCCGAGCGATGGTGTGATTCCCTGCCAACCGTGTTATTGGGTCTACGCACTGTTCATAAGCCCGATCTTAAGGCATCACCAGCAGAGTTGACTTACGGAACAACACTTCGCATCCCATCCGAATTTTTCGAGACAAATTTCCATGTCCGACCGCAATCAGAGTTCATCATCGAACTTCAGAAAACTATGAGCTACCTCAGACCAACAGACACGGCATGGCATACGCCAAAGAAAATCTTCATTCATCATGATTTAAAAACTTGCAACGACGTTTTTGTAAGAAATGACTCAGTTCGCCCATCATTCTCGAGACCCTACGACGGCCCTTTTACAGTTCTAGGAAGAAGCGACAAGTTTTTTACGATCCTGTTGAAGGGAAGACCAACGAGAATATCAATTGACCGCCTCAAGCCAGCATATTCACTTAACGAAGACACTCTGCCACCAGAAAACCAGATAAATAAGGACCAACCAATATCAACTAGGTTGAGACCCCGGAGAGTGCAATTCAATTAATTCCAACCAGTCTAAGGGGGGTACTGTGGCAACCTATCGTCAGTGCAGCACTTATTTTAGTTTTAAGACTGAGTACCTTTTTCTTGTACCAAGTACTTGTTAAATTTAAATAGCACTAGAAGACGGACACTTCCTTCTTCTCCAAAATTGAATAAAAGAGAGAACATAAATTTATCGACGAGAATCTCCTTTTTTGATTAGGACGATTTAGCCTTAACGTCTAACGAGGCTCCTAAATATATATATATATGTGTGTGTGTATAGAATGAATTTATATTCTTAGTCTATTTGTGAGTTTTTAGTTTTAGCTGCGACTTTGGGTCACTTTTTTTTGTCTTTGGAGAATATTCTTAGCTTTAAGTCCTCTCTTACTTGTGATGTCAGAAGCTCTGTATGTGTTGCTAGCGATGAGTATATGCTGTTGTGCGTTGAGGGGCTATTCATATCTACGTCGGGTTCGTCATCCGAAGAGATTGAAGGCGTTTCTCGGTGGGTGGATTTTTGGGGCTTTGATGTGAAAGTATTGAGGTCATCGTATGTTAATGCTTTCCTTTTAGCTAGCGAGCTAGTGCTTGTGCTTGAGACAGGCCTAACTTCAGTTGTATTTAATGTGGTTTTGTTTTTAGATAATTGTGTGCTTGTGACTGACGGTGTGTTGTTGGTTGTGTTGTTTATGTTTTGAATATTCGAGTTAGTGACTATGCTGGAGTATTGGTTAAGAGGATGAATGTGGCGGCTATTGTAGACTGATAGAGCTGTTTTGTGGTCAACTTTTTGCGTAACTTTGATTGCTGTAATTTCTTTTTGTTTGATGAAGCTGGGGCATTTTTTATCGAATGTGCTGTGATTTTTTTGTATTTCTGGTAGATTTCTGCAGTTTATACATGATGGCAGCTTGGTGCATTTTTCGTTCTCTGTTGTGTGTACCTCTTCGGAGCAATTCGGGCATAATTCTTCGCTTTTGCATGCTGGGTGGCCAAATCGGAGGCATTTTTTGCAGCGTAAAGGTAGCGGAATATATGTGCGGACGTATACTTGTTCATATCCTATCATTATGGTCTCTGGAATGTTGGTTGTGTTGAACGTGATGATAATGAGTCCAGTTTCTTTAAGGTGTTCATCTTGTTTTTTCATAATTTTGCGAATTTCAGTAACCTTTTGAGATTTGAGTTCGTCTAATATTTCATTTTCGGGTATATTACGAAGTTCATTAGAATATATTACACCTTTTGAGAAATTTAGCGTTTTATGTTCAATTGATGTAACTGATAAGTGTCCAATATTGGTTGATTTTAGTAGTTTTTTTGCTTGAGTTGTGTTTTTTGTTTTTATTAGGAGAGTCCCCGCTCTTGTTTTTTTACATGATTCTACTTCACCACTAACTGTATAGTCTATTGATTTTTTTATTAAGAAGGGAGAAACATTTTCGAATGAGTCACCATCGGTTCTGCTGATTGTGATGAATTTCGGTTCATTAAATGCGTCTTTATTGTAATTTGTTGTTGCAAAGAGTTTGTTTATGTCAGGTGGCTTCGCCATGGTAGAGTTTAAAGAGAGGCTCTCTATGGAGCACGCTATTGCAGTTGCTTTTGATCTTTGTTTTTTCCTCTCTTTTTTCCGTAAGTTTTTGTTAACAATAAATTTGAGTTGGTTTGTTTTTGTGATTTATGCAATTGAGAACTGGAATGCTATTCTTCCGTAAAAGTGTTTTCGCGTCTTTGCTTTAAGAAGATCGGAGCGAAACTGAAAACAACAAATTATTCTTTACGAATATATAAACAAAGTGAGTGTTTGATGACATTTGCATGAATTTTATAATTGTTTTTCATAGTGTACAAGGTGGGCCTGGCATATATAAAATAAAATAAACAGCAAAATAAAGTTTAAATAATATGAAATAAAATTTATATTTTATTATCTTTAATTCTTTAACGTTATTCTAAAAGCATTACATGTTTTGCATGAAGTTTCAGCAAGTTAAAAAATACCTTCTGCTATCCTTTCCATCCAACAAAATGTTGTCCTTTTTGCAGGCATTATAGAAGCAAACGGTATATGATTAAGTATTAAAATACTCATAGAAAGTGGGCGTGGCAGCTCAAGAAATTTATTATTTTTTGTTTAAATAGTATTTCCTGTTTCTTTGGCAACCTGAATCACAAATTAGTTGAAAATACTGAATTTTGAAATTTTTGTTTTATGTAAAGTGGGCGTGGCATTAGTCCGATTTTCTTAAAGTAAAATTTTTTTGGTTGAGAGTCTCGAATCCTACTACCCTACCAAATTTCATTAAGATCGGACCAAAATTGCAAGTTTTGGAAATTTCAGGTGTATGGGCGGTAGGCGTGGCAATGGTCCGATTTCCACGAAATTTTGAAATTTTCTTAATTTTGTCAAAACTATGGGGTGTGCCAAATTTCAATGTTCTACGACCACTCCTAGTTTTTTTCAAAAAATGTATGAGGCAGGACCACTGTGCGACGTCAAAATTACATCAGAGCTACATACATATGAATGTGACTTTTTACATCTCATGCCCTACAGTCTTTAGAGATTGAATCCGAATAAAAAACTTCGAAATCACTTCAATTTATATTTATATTTTACGGCATATTCAGAAATGTACTGAAAAAGAAGCTCATCGACAGCTTGGAGACAATAGCTGGTCACTATCACGGAATGAAATTGAAGTTTTTATGGCAATTATCTATGCTCGAGGAGCCTGTGGTGCTAAAAATATTGCTTTGAAAGACCTATGCGATAAAAACTGGGGCATTCAATTTTGTTCACAAAACATGGCACGGAATCGTTTCAAAGAAATACTGCGATTTTTGCGTTTTGATGTGCGCACAGAAAGGGCAGAGCGCTTGCAAACAGATAAATTTGCCCTTATGTCGGAAGTTTGGAATAAGTTTATTCAGAACTCTATTTTATGTTTCAAACCTGGTAAAAATCTCACTGTTGATGAGCAGCTATTTTCTACCAAAACTCGTTGTAGATTCTTGCAGTTTATGGGAAACAAACCGGACAAATTTGGAATAAAATTCTGGCTCTGTGTTGATGTTGACTCTAAGTACTTGTGTAATGGTTTCCCATATTTAGGGAAGAATGAAAATCGCCCAAAAAATCAAAGCTTAGGCGAGTACGTTGTTTTACAGCTAATGCATCCGTACTTAAATACTGGTCAAAATGTTACAACAGATAATTTTTTCACAAGTGTAAGTTTGTGCAACCAGCTTGATTCAAAACGCACTTCGATTGTTGGCACCATGAACAGAGTACGTCGAGACGTGCCAAATACTTTAAAGTCTCTTCCACTAAGTTTATATGAAACACGCATTTACAAGTCTGAAACCTGCACTCTTACAATTTATAAAGGTAAACCATCAAAATCAGTTATGATTTTAAGTTCATGTCACAAAAGCGTATTTGCTAACGCTGCAGAAGCGAAGCAGAAACCGAACACCGTGAAATTTTACAATTCCACAAAGTTTGGTGTCGACGTTATTGACCAAATGGCAAAAAAATATAGTGTCAAAGCACCTTCTCGTCGATGGCCTGTTCAAGTTTTTTACAATATTTTGGATTTGGCAGCAATTAATTCTTGGATCTTATACAAAAAGTTGTCTGAAAAAAATATCAGCAGAAAAAACTTTATTTTGAGCTTGGCAGCAGAGTTGGTTACACAGGAGACTCATGACCAGATGACACCTTCCACTTCTCAGAACAAAAACGAGATACCGCCAAAGACTGAAAAGGAACAAACTAGAAAGAGGAAACAGTGTTTTGTCAAAAAATGTAGAAACAAAACCTGTAATCACTGCGATTCCTGTAAAAAGCCTTTGTGTGGCTCTTGTAACGTGAGCAAAGCTTTCAGATGTCAAGAGTGTGCTTTAAAATTTTTTTAAAAGTTTACATTTTTTTGCTTAATCTTGCACTAAATTGTTTCTTTTGTTTTGTTCCTTTATTTTAAGTGTAAATAAAACGCAAATATCAAAACATTCTACATAAAATATTACATTAATCCTCACTGCGGTCATATGACCGCTCCTGGTCTTTCAAGATAGTTCAAAATTTCGGCCTTTCTAGTGTTAAGGCGTACGACAAAAAAGATTTTTGCAGCATGTCACAAGAAGGCGTCGCTGAAATGAAAATTTCTAGAAAAAAGAAAAAAAAAAGAACAATGTGCTTTTCTCTGAAGATACCACTTATAAAAAACTTAAAGTCAATGAGAGCCTACAGGCTGGTAGTGTATTAAATATGAATAATACAATGTCGTTTGATTCTGAGTCTGAAAATGAAGACAATGCTACATTTGTTGATTCCAAAGACTCCACTGTAAATGAAGCTGTGAAGTTAACTAGTGAGACTGTTAATTCTAGTCCTAATCTTAGTCCTAACATGATCAATAATATTATAGGTGTTAATGCTGCTGTTATAAACAGTTCTAGCAATCTTTTGTTATACCCTAAATCTTTTGTTGGCAAGCCCTTCGTTCTAGTTGATACCTCCAAAAACGTTGAGTTAAAAGATATCAAAATGCGTAATGGTCTCCATTTTGCAAAACTCATACAAGAATGTCAAGTCAATGATATTAAAGAAATTATTGTTGTTGGAATTAATCTTGTTAAAATCCTTTTCAACAACCCTGGTGCTGCTAACAACTGTGTCAGGAATGACAAGGTTATAAAGATGGGATTTAGTCCCTTCATCCCGAGAGCTGCTCTTGAATCCTATGGAGTAGTTAGAAACGTCCCCCAATGGATGAAAGAAGAAGATATTCTTCAAAATGTGAAATCTGAAATAAAGGTTATGTCAGCCAGACGGTTTAATAGACGTGACAATCAAAATCCCGATAACTATATCCCTACTCAAACAGTTAAACTTGGGTTCAGAGGTGATAATATTCCGAAAGAAGTCAAAATTAACTGGTGCAACATGCCTGTTGACATTTATGTGCCACTATTAAGACATTGCCTTAAATGTGGCAGAGTTGTGCACTCGGTAAAAACTTGCCGCTCAAAAAAAAGATGCCTCAAATGCTCTAAAGAGGATTGTCCTCCCTGTGAGGGGAAAAAATGTTGTCTATGCTACTCTGCTGCACTTCTACATTTGACAAAAATTCTTGTCCGAAGTGGGAAAAAGAGCTAAATATTAATAATATTAGAGCGATCAAAAAATTATCAAGGAAAGAAGTTTTGGATAGATATTATCCAAACAACCGCTTCAGTCTGTTGGAGTGCGAGGATGATTTTCCTAGCCTTCCAGCTATGACTAATACTTATAATGCTCAGCTATCAGTGAATAATTCCCTTATCAACAGGAAGAAATACTCTCAAGTTGCAAAAGTACGTAAGCTTACCAAGGCCTTAAATCATCCACCTCCGAGGCAGGATGGTTCAATTACATCCAATGCCATCTCCAATAATTCCTCTACGTTTGTTCCGAGGGAAAAAATCACCCCAGCATCAAGGGCTGAAGTTAAAAATCAAATTGACGCCAGCCTGAAGTATGAAAAACTTTTTATAGCGATGTACAAACTTGTACAGAAAATATGCGCTAAATCCGAGGATGTCAGCCTAATGGGTGAGATCGAAAGTTTAAAGAATAATTTTACTACAGATATTAATAACGATTGGCTGCTAATTAGTAGTAGCAGCTCAAATAGTAGTCAATATGAAGATTGTACAATATAATTGTCAGTCTCTCAATGCCAACATTGATGAGATAGACGTTTTTCTAAACAATTATTGCATTGACATATGTGCGCTGTGTGAAACCTGGTCTAAAGGAGAAGGCAGCCACAGAAATCTGATTAATTATAAATACATTGAAAAAAATAGAGTAGATGGATATGGCGGTGTAGCCTTATTCTTCAAAAAGAATATCAATTTAGTTCAGTACAAATTCATTTCCGAGTATGATGTCATCGTGGCTCATACCACTAGCTTAGACATTAACATAACCATCTGTGTTGCTTATTTTCCTCCTAACATCAAGATCAGAAGCTTCAATGATGAGATTCGGAAAATTCTTTCATTTTTAAATAATAAATGCAATGTATTCCTCGTTGGTGACTTCAATGCTCGCTGCAGGGATTGGGGTGATAGCATCAATAACTCCAGAGGGGTTAATCTACACAGATCAATTTGCAACTCCAATTTATGGTGCCTTAACAACAAATCATTAACTTTTAAACGTGACTTGTCCTCGGAATCTGGTTCTGTCCTTGATCTGGCCTTCGCAAACCCCTCTTTTACTGTGAGACTGGATGTGCTTGACATCCGTCCTGGAAATAGGCATCACTTTCCGATCTTAATCAGTGCAGAAGCCATCAATAATAGCTCCAATACCTTTCTCTGTAGGGAAAAGTTGATAAGTGTACTGGCTGAGTTAGATTTTGAGCCCAATTTCAACGACATTCAAAACAAAATACAGGGTGCGATTGAATCCTGCTCTACCATATTAAAAAATGGCTTTAAACCAGTGCTTGCCAGCGTAATACTCTTTCATACAAAGCTGAGTATTGCGGCTTTGTTGTTTCTTTGTTGTTGTTTCTCGCACACAGCGTCTGTGTTAGCGAGAGAATTCAATCAGTTTGGCAGCGCACTGCATGAGCCTCTTAAGCACACATACATGTGAAGAATGAGAGAAATTGTGCTAGTAGTCGTACTGGCAAGCACTCCCAGCAGCGAAATGGTCAATGCATGCCAACAACATCGATTCTGAATCGACTACAGGGTAATTCATGTGCGTTACCATTTGGGTGAAATTCTCCCTAGTGTAATCAACTCTAAAATATCGAATACCTCATCAACTCTAATTCATTATTCTCGACTTTTTCTACTAAAATGCTTATATTTATGTACAATATATTATATAGATATCATACATACATCTTTGGCGTAGAGGGTATCGTGGCCGCTTATCAATCTGAAGTGCCCATGTTCGAGCCCTGCCGCAGGCGGAAAAAAGTTGTAGAAAAATTAGGACAGAAATGTACCTGCTGTTAAAAAATTGCTATGAGTTCCACTGGAACGATTTTTTACTTTCTCGCTTCTAAGCTTTTCAAGTATTATTTATATTTTATATTATCTACTGATTAACAAAAAAAAAAATCCATCGCTCGCCGGGAGTGGGGTTTGAACCCGCAGACATCGGAATGTGAGGCAAGCTCTCTAAAATTTTCTTATTATTACCAGGAATCATCCACAGGCTGCATTACCATTTACAACTTTGTGCATTACCAAGAGCGAAATATTGTGCTTGAAGTAATGCAGTGTTGTTTTTTGTTCAATAACTGCGTTGATTACAGGTAATGCAGCAGGAGCCCTAACCCCTTGCCACCAATGTCATTCAATGTTAAATGTAATGTATAATTTATTAACAAAAGAATCGAGAGAGCCATCGAATGACATTATTCGGCATGGATGAAACATCGATGCTGGATGCGTTCCATTCGCTACTGGGGCTGCTTTAAACCCAAGATGTGGTGGATCTCGGATCTAGCGTGCTTGTATAGCGAGCTTAAAAATGCATATAAACTAGCGGGCAGATGTCCTTGTGCTGAAAATCTAATTAAACTCGGCAAATGTCGAAACAAATGGAAAAGAAAGGTTAGACAGGCTAAGCGGAAATCTTACCAAAATAAAATAGAGGAATTAAATGCTAACTCAAACTTCAGGGATGCTTGGAAATTTGTTAAAGCGGTAAGGGGCGATTTTAGGAAAGCCTCGTCCCTATGGTTGCAGGAAAATAACGAAGACTATTTGCAGATGATTAAACTCCAAGTTCCTAATTCAAATTCTGTTGTTGAGGAAACTCGCACCTGTCTACCCGATCCAGTTCTTGCCTTTTCGGAGGAGGAGCTATATGATGCACTGTTTAAAAAATCGAGCAAAGTTGCAGAGGGTGGTGACGGGGTGACTTATCAAATGATAAAAGCTCTGTCTCCCTCTGCCAAACTCAAGCTGCTTGAAGCCATAAATAATTCCTTTCTCAATAATAAGATTCGTGAAGAGTGGAGAATTGTCAAATTAGTTCCTATACCGAAAAGAGACAAGGATCTCACTGTCTTTGCCAATTTTCGACCAATCTCATTGATTTCTGTGTTTATCAAACTCATCAATCTGATGATTAAGAGTAGAATTGATCGGGAGCTTGAATCCAACCACATTCTCTCTAATAATTGTTTCGCTTACAGAAAGAACAAATCAGCCACGATGTGCATCAACCAACTCTTACATGAGATAAATGTACTGAAATTCCACAAACATAAAGTTCTAATCTTTGCTGTTGATATAAGCAATGCTTATAATTGCGTGAATATCCGTCTTCTCAGGGAGATCTTGAGCTCGGTTGAAGTGGACCCTCACTATATCGATTGGATCTCAAACTTTCTGTCGCGTAGAAGGCTTAATCTTGATGACTCGCATGTTGATGTTTTTGATGGTCTGCCACAGGGCAGTTGTCTGTCACCACTCTTATTCAATGTTTACACCAAATCGCTCCATGAGCTGGCGGACGCTTACTCTTCAATATATCAGTTCGCTGATGATTTCATCATTTTAGCTCATCACCCGAACATCTCGGAGACAGTTAATATACTGCAAAGGAAAATTGCTGCCTTCTGGTCCGAGTGCACGAGGCTAAATCTTTCCTTCAATATCGACAAAACCAAGTTAATAAACATTAATAAAACCAAAAGCACATCTGTACAAGTTGTCTTCAACAACCGGTCTATCCCTCTAGCCAAAACTCTTAAATTTCTAGGGCGAATCATAAATTCATCCCTCTCGGTTAATGAGCACTAGGGTCAGGCCACGAGAAACGTGACATAGTGGGTCTGGGATTTTGATTTTTGGACCTTACATCCAAAGATTATAGCCGTTCATAACTCCCCATAATATATAAGAGAGAAATTCCCTCAGTTGTTGTTGTTGTTGCAATTTGAAAATCGAAAATTTGACAATTTTTCAATATTTCTCTTTTATTCATAATTTTATATCTAAAATAAGACTTGAGATAAATGAAAAATTCTTTCTTTACTCGTTTAGGAATAAATGAAGAAAAAAATTAAAATTCGAAAAATAGTATACACTGAAAAAAATTGTTCGGAAATTCGAATTTAAAATAAACATTTGCGATTTGTATATAGAGCCGGAGCTAGAAAAATAACCAATTGTACATTATCATGTAGACCATTGAGCTGTGTTTCAGAAACAATAAAAAAAAATTTGTATTTCCAAGGAATTTCCGACACAGAGCGTTTTTTGTGAGACAACCTTCATATAAGAAGGCGCATAACCATATGAAAATCGGTTTCTCTCCACTGCAGCTTTTATTTACGCATGAAAAGTTCATGAACTGCGCACAGGCGCGGCAACTATGGGGGGGAAAGGCACTTTTTGCGCCTCCAAAAATTTTATTGGAGGGGCCATGCCCCCCCAATATTTCGGCAACTGAAAAAAATATTTGAAAATTTTGTAAAGATATTTTAGAATATCACACTTTTATTCTGCAATCCCCATAATTCATCTGAGATTAATCATCTTTCATATTTCTAATTTACTATAATTTTGAAGTTCCGGTTATTCGAATTTACATGCCTGTGCCACCCTACTTTTCACATTCGTGCAGAATTCTCCGAACATTGGTTCCAACCTAATCCAACCAAAATATGTGTCAAAAATTGTCTATAAGTATCGATATCTTTCTCATTCCGAGAAGGGTTAGAACTTTATTCCAATTGCAGTAGATATACTGCACATTTTCAAAATTTGACATCTACTAAACACTGCGTATTGTTCCCTGCATAAAATTTTTTTTTCCCCCCAATATTTTTGGAACTTGCCTCCCCTGACTGAGCATTTAAGTGCTTATGCACTAAATGAGTTTTAAGAACACATTGTTTTTGTTATTCCTTCGGTCTTAGCCAGTCGCACAAACTAAAATTACTAACAAAAACAATACGAACAGTTATGTAAAGCAGATCAATCAGATCAGACGTTTTTGCTACCTTCATATCGATAGCTTCGGATAGAAAGGGCGTAACTCATTATTTTCCTACTTTACAGGAGAAGGAAAAAACTTTATAAAATCGCAAAGGTTAGATATTTAAAAAAAGTTTAAACGCAAAGTCAATTAAATACTACGCACGAAATTTGTTTTAGGCTTGAATTTTTATTTTTTCTGTGTTTCGAGCAGTTTTCTGAGTTAGGGCTTTTTGATATCAATTTTCGTTCAAAACACGTGAGTTAGGTCTTTGTACGCAAAGTTTAAAATATAAATAAAATTATAAGATGCGATCCAGCACTATACTATAACCAATAATATCGGTTAGTGGTTTCTATTGATAAAATTAATTCAAAACAAATATTTTTTGAAACGCATTATTCACTGTTTTCACGTTCGTGTCTTGAGTCTTTGCATGCATACAGACCAAGAGAGACATGCAAAGACTTAAGAAAGGAACGTTCGCTATGAGTTAGGGCTTTTTTAAAAGTAACTATAACTTCGGTATTTTCATTCAAAGGTCGTCAATTTTTTTGGAGGGGGTGTATTTGAGAGTCGACCATCAGAAAATGCAAAAATCTCGTTTTTAAAAAAAAATGAGTTACGCCCTTTCTATCCGAAGCTATCGATATTATTTGTAGTCTGTAAACATGAAATAAAAGCTTTTCATATGGTTATGCGCCTTCTTATATGAAGGTTGTCTCACAAAAAACGCTCTGTGTCGGAAATTCCTTGGAAATACAAATTTTTTTTTATTGTTTCTGAAACACAGCTCAATGGTCTACATGATAATGTACAATTGGTTATTTTTCTAGCTCCGGCTCTATATACAAATCGCAAATGTTTATTTTAAATTCGAATTTCCGAACAATTTTTTTCAGTGTATACTATTTTTCGAATTTTAATTTTTTTCTTCATTTATTCCTAAACGAGTAAAGAAAGAATTTTTCATTTATCTCAAGTCTTATTTTAGATATAAAATTATGAATAAAAGAGAAATATTGAAAAATTGTCAAATTTTCGATTTTCAAATTGCAACAACAACAACAACTGAGGGAATTTCTCTCTTATATATTATGGGGAGTTATGAACGGCTATAATCTTTGGATGTAAGGTCCAAAAATCAAAATCCCAGACCTCAAGGTATAAAGGTAATTTTCGGCACGGCATTCATTCAATTCGTTATCGTCTCCTGTGAGTAACATTACCAAAATTAGAAAGTGTTTTAAATTATTTCAATTTAAAAGAAAAAAACAGTCTTTCCAATGACCACGTTTTCAATAAATTTTCAAGTCTTCTGTTAGTGTTACAAATTAAACTTTATATTGCATTAAAATCAGTGGTATTTATCTCGCCGCCGAATTGTAAGCAAGCTCTATTCTTGCAAAAGGAAAAACTTTTCTAGAGAATATTTAAACAAATCGTAAGTGAATGATTATATAATTGAGTGCTGATCTATGACCAAATTAACCAATTCAATAGGAATCTTTGATCCATATACATCCTGGCATGGGGAAGCGTTTTTGAAGTATTGTGGTCACAATTTAAACGCCTGGGTACTACACTAAGCACCCAGGCTCACATTTTCGGATTAACCACATTTTTTGGAATTTTCTGGACTAATACTCATTTTTGCTGGAAGCACGTTCTCTGTACATATATGTCACAAACACGTTGTCTTGGTCTAACCTCAGCTTTCATTGAGCTTAAAGGAATCTAGCCTAAATTCTGTCACGCCCATCGAATGCTGCGAATCTTGAAGAACTATATCGAAGTCAAATTATCTAATCCTGGTTCGGATAACGGGCTTGCCTAAGTTGGAAACTTCAATAATCCTGGCTCTGTAACACCTCTTTGACGTTTCTTTGAACTTCGTTCGCTAACGATGATTCGCCTCAATTAGACGTAATCAAAATCAGCATTTGATTTGCTACCCAGTGTAGATTCCTACCTAAGAACTGGAGAGAAGCTGAATTATGTAACCCCGGGCTGTAAAAGTAGTTGTGTTGGTTAAGAGTATGTTTCTATTATAATTTTAAGTTAACGTTCATCAAAAGGTAACCTTGACTTTTCATTGAGTTAAATATTTATTTTTGATCCTCAGCTAATGATCTTAAAAATTCCCAAATCTAGCTCTTCGATTCAATATCAAGTATACGCAATTTCGCATTACATATTTACATGCGAACACAAACGAACGACATAATATAAACGTCGCTGTCGCAGCTCAAAAGAAGGCCTTCATCGAGAGATGCAGCAGCAGCGCAACGTTGTCGTATATACATATGTATGTAAGTCGTACCTTTTCTCTTTATTTTGGGCTATACAATTATGCATCGCTTCTCTTATTATGTGATGCTTATAAAAAAAAAGGGGGTGAGGAGTGAAAATGAATATGTTTTGTAAAGTCAGTATCAATTAGATACGCATCTAATAGCTTGTTCTCACGGCGTTGTGAAGCAAGTGTTTCGGTTATCTGAAGCGAGATTCAGATTTACCCGTTCTCATGGTGCAATCTTGCTTCGTTCCAGTGATGCCAACATAGATATTTTGCACTTTCTATTGCTAACAGTTGGCAGCACTGCTTTGTTTTGACTGTTGGTTTTTATTTATTATCGTGAGCAAAAGCTTTGGTTGTTGCGGAATGGAGATAAATTGTAAGTTAATTGTTATGCATAATATATTTTTAAAGAATGCATCTTTTTACCCGGGTTTGTTTATTTTTCTTTCTCTGCTGTCATTTATTTCCCACTATTTCCGATTATTTTCGATAACAAGAAGGGTTGATATCAAATTTAACTTGCTTCGCTACTTGCTTCGAAGTTCGAACTGAAGCAAGTAGAGATAGTGCTTCGGGTTGTCAAAAATTTGTATGGCGAAGCGCTTGCCTACGAAGCGAGAATGAAAGCCGAAGCACTTGCTTCACAACGCCGTGAGAACAAGCTATAAGATCATTGCTCGATTGGATATTTTTTTTGTAGAAATTGCATTGCAATCAGTGCTCGAAATGCTTTTCTTATTATCTTTTGAGTTGCTTTCTCCTAGTTGGCCAATACAAGGCTTGAGTGAATAAATTAGTTGCCAATCTCTTTCGGTTAAATTCTGTTTCTATTACTCTTGATCGATTGATGAACGTAGAACTAAACTAATTTAAATGTACACTGAAGTGCAAAACTGTAACATGTTGTTACAATTCTAAGTTTAGAAGCTGTTATTTTCTTTAATATAATTACTCGTTATAAGTTTTTGTTTTTATTGGATTGGTCCACTAGTATTCTCTCTGGAAGAAGAGTGTGAGGTAGATTGACTGATAGAATTAAAAGTACCAGAGCAAAATGTAAGAAAAGTCAAATGTTACAGTTTTGCACTCGCGATATTTTATTATACAAAATTTTAAAAAAAGTGATAAATTTCATATTTTCTCCAGTATCTTTCTGTTTCATTTGATTCGCTTATATGGTCTGGTATACTACTCGTATATCTACGTACAAATTATGCCGGAAACGATTCCTAAATTTCCTTCGTTCGTTCCCAGAGCTCAGTCATTCCTCTTGGTAGTCTTGGGTACGTGGAAATTTGTGGTTAGAGGTGGCTCCAAAAATTTTCTATCGGATTCATGTCCGTAGATTGAATTGGCCACACTAAAACACAAAACTTTGGATTTTAGACCAGTTTGGTTCGATAGGAGCGGGATGTTTTGGGTCTTTCATTTGGTGAAAAATCACAATTTCAGCACCAAGGTCCATCTTTCTGGCAACATCGGGACTAATTTGTTGCAGAATAGATAGGTACTGCTCCTGATCAATTATTCGACCGATGTGTACCAATCAACCGACGCCATTGTTCGAAATACGCCCTCAAACCATAATCTAACCACCTCCGTGCTTGACTATTTGACAGTAGGTCTTAAAAGAAACAGCATTAATACATAAATCACAAAAATTTAGAATTTTTGTTGTTATGAGATTGGAATATATCGCTTTCAATCTGATGGACATTTGTGGCACTGGACTAGACATCTATCAACACCCCAACCAAATCAGGTGCGTCAAATAGTCAAGCACGGAGGTGGTTAGATTATGGTTTGAGGGCGTATTTCGAACAATGGCGTCGGTTGATTGGTACACATCGGTCGAATAATTGATCAGGAGCAGTACCTATCTATTCTGCAACAAATTAGTCCCGATGTTGCCAGAAAGATGGACCTTGGTGCTGAAATTGTGATTTTTCACCAAATGAAAGACCCAAAACATCCCGCTCCTATCGAACCAAACTGGTCTAAAATCCAAAGTTTTGTGTTTTAGTGTGGCCAATTCAATCTACGGACATGAATCCGATAGAAAATTTTTGGAGCCACCTCTAACCACAAATTTCCACGTACCCAAGACTACCAAGAGGAATGACTGAGCTCTGGGAACGAACGAAGGAAATTTAGGAATCGTTTCCGGCATAATTTGTACGTAGATATACGAGTAGTATACCAGACCATATAAGCGAATCAAATGAAACAGAAAGATACTGGAGAAAATATGAAATTTATCACTTTTTTTAAAATTTTGTATAATAAAATATCGCGAGTGCAAAACTGTAACATTTGACTTTTCTTACATTTTGCTCTGGTACTTTTAATTCTATCAGTCAATCTACCTCACACTCTTCTTCCAGAGAGAATACTAGTGGACCAATCCAATAAAAACAAAAACTTATAACGAGTAATTATATTAAAGAAAATAACAGCTTCTAAACTTAGAATTGTAACAACATGTTACAGTTTTGCACTTCAGTGTATATGTATTAGGGTGGGTCGTTCTTATATGAAAAAAAAAAAAAGTTGTATGATCGCGTTGGAATAGTAAAATTATGTTTCCTTATGTATAAAAAATAATTTTGTGTAAAAAAAAATTCAAAATAAGCTGCATCTTCATACCGCGCAAGCGAATTGAAAGTTGGAAAAAAAAATTTATATGAGATTTTTCCGACTTCAATGATAAAATTTAGAATTTCTCAGCTTTAAACTCATTTTTTAAATACATTATGTTCCCAGATATTTTTGGTCATAAAACTATCTTTCAAAGGAAAGCAACGAAACTACGATCGACCAAAATTTTACGGAGATATGATCGAAGAAACTCAGACCTAAGGAAATTGCTCCAAGACATGCCAAAAATGTGTTCGAACCTATCAATTTTGTAACCATTTGGAAGAAGGCATATTGCCATTTCAAAAACATCTTCCTTGAAGAAAATCGGTTATTTCATAAGGTTGTTATAAGAGTTTATATATTTATCTATTTATCGGTTTCATTTCAGAACGTGCCCTGAAAAAAAGTCCATGAAAGTTTAAAATCCTTCTACTTGAGCTCGAACAGGAAAAAACAACGCTCAATTACGATTATAGATTTTTTAAATCGGTTCACAGAAACCAAAGTTACACGGCTTTGAAATTGGACAATTTATTATTTTTTAAATCCTGTGTTAGTTAAAAAAAATGCCGAAAAGTATACTACATTTTTTTTTTGATTCGATAATGAGCTCATGTTTGGGAAAAATATTTATATAGCAAAGTCATACCCGACAAACTCTGTGTCGAGGGTATATGGCATTTTTTCGTCCGTACTCGAGATAGACTTAAAAAAAATTTATATAGTGTAAGACATACTTTTATTTTATTATTCGCAGTTTAAATTAACGACAAATACTTATATTTTGAGTTCTCGATAACTTAAAGAGACGTCTGCGTTCAATCTCTCTTGTGTAAAGTTTGAATCTGTCGGCCTCTCTTGTTCACAGTTGCCACTTAATTATTTTTAGAAGAATATGATAAAACGATAAATTATATCAGCTGCTGTAAACAAAGCTGCCATCTATTGAAATAAGAAAACTACTTGCGTAACGATAGCTTATGGTTACTTATTATTCCACTTATACTTATTAATACCTATCCTAGGGCTTACAGCTCGGCCAACCTGACATAGTGATCGACCACGATCACTTAAAATTATTCTTAAAGTCTTGTTCTTAGGGTTAACCAGAGTGCTGCAATTGTACATCAACGACCTCCTCGTCAGTTAATAACCATTTTCTCATTCGATTTGCCTCGATAACTCCATTATATGGGAGTTGGGTAAGCTGGCAGTTTTCCAAGTCTTTCACGACGTACCTATCATTTCCCAGAGATTTGTGAACTAAAAAAGGTCCTCTATAAGTAGGTATAAATTTTTTGTTTGATCCAACACTAGTGTCTATATTCCGAATAACTACTAGTTCTCCTTCGGTATAATTTTTTGCTGGTCGGCTATGTTTGAGAAAATAATCAGCATTATACTCTTGGGATTTTATTATATTGTTGCTAGCTTCCTCTCGGAGAGCATCGATGTTTCGTTCTTCCTCATTGATATTTTTAGACAAAAAGTATTCTGTCAATTCGTCAACTATATAACCTCTTTGTTCAGTTCCAAACAAAAGTATACTAGGAGTCATTTTGGTTGAACTGTGTACAGAATTGTTTATTGCATATTCAACGTGTAAGAGCTTAGAAGTCCAGTCTGCATGGTCAATGGGTTCGCTTAATTTTCCTAACATTTTCTTTAAGACACGATTAACTCGCTCCACTTGCCCATTTGCCTGTGGAGAGGCAGTAGCAACTTTAATATGAGCAATGTTATTCTTTGCCAAAAAGCTCCCAAATACCAAGGAAGTAAAACAAGTTCCTCTGTCAGAAACAATCCTATTTGGCCGAGAGTAATAATTGAAATATTTTTCCAACGAAGCAATGACCTCCTTTGTACTTGTTGAGTTAACGGGGAAAAGCTTGACAAACTTCGTGAAAGCGTCAACTATTACCAGAATATGTTTGCGTTTTGAATTTATTGACGGCAAGGGACCGAAGTGGTCAACATGCAATGTATCAAATGGGATTGGTGCTTTAGGGATGCTATGGAAGTTTCGTTCTGTTGATCTCAAAGGTTCCGCATACATAAGACACTTAAGGCATTTCTTAATGAATATTTCAATTTTGCTCTTGGCTGCAGGAAACCAGTAGTACTTTATGAGATTTCCGTAAGTCTTGTCAGTGGATTGATGACCCACCTTTTCATGAATTAATCGAATCACATTGTCCTCCATTTCTGATGGCACATAAAACAACTTACGACCTTTCTCACTTATCTTATAAATTAGTCCGTCAATCAACTCAAACCCTTCCACATCCTCCTCCTCAAGTCGATCACGCAATGTCCGCAGAATTTCATTACGTTCTTGAGCTATTTGAATTTGAAATTCAGCTTCTTGAGAACTCATAATTGTGCACACCTGGCAACGGCTAAGTGCATCAGCATGACTCATCAGAGAGCCGCCTCTATGCTGAATTTTGTAATTAAAATTTTCAAGTTCAAGTGCCCACCTAGCTATTCGAGGGTTAACCTGCTTTCTTTCTAATGTTAACGTCAATGAACTGCAGTCTGTTACTATTTTAAACGGAATTCCTTCTAAATATACTCGCCAACGTCGTAAAGCGTATATTATAGCACTAATCAAATAATATATAGATGTCTCACGTCGAACAAAAATTTGGTCGCTAGCGATACTGAGCTCTGGCTCCCAGCGAAAGAAATCTAGCAATCGGAAAAATTCGGGTTTTATACTTTTGCATTCGCGAAGCACCAGAAACGATTCAGTATGAAACTGAATTCGAAACAGTGCTGAGCTATGTCCTTTTGCCTTTTTTTTATATTTTTTGTTGTTTTTGTTGCGACGTTATACATATGTATGTATTTGTGTATGAATCTGTTCATGCTAGAAACCAAAAATTTGAAAACTTCAATTTGGGCTTCATGCGTATATGAGAAATTTTGAAGTTGCCCTGCGCTAAATGTACTCGTCACCAGGTGCTAGTGACCACTACATTCTCCTCTTGATATTTTGTATGAGCGAATGTATATGCGAGAGCATAAATATTTTTTACTGTTAGTATTTAGTAGTTAATATATAAAAAACTTACGGCTTTGAAAAAAATTTTTCGCGAACAATTATAAAAAAGGTTTCGAAGTCTAAATTGCAGGAATTTTTAAAAGTCACGTAAATTGTTTTCTTATCTTTAAGCGTAGAACACTTTGTTCTTTTAAAAAATTTGCTTGGTTGAATATTAAATTTTCCCCTTCTTTTTCTCGTCTGCGCGGGGATTCGAACTCGAACCTATGGGTAATGAGTGCACACACTATCCACTATGCCACAAAGCCGTCTTCTTCATACTTAAGCAAGTGTACAAGTAATTGTTATTTTAATTGGACTCGTTGTCTCTATTGCATAACCAGTTTCAGCATCAACTGATGTCTTCTCGCAAATACGATCATACAAAATATCAAGAGGGGAATATAATGGCACGGGTACAGTTGGTTACTAGTACCTGGTGACGAGTACATTTACTGCAGGGCAACTTCAAAATTTCTCATATACGCATGAAGCCCAAATTGAAATTTTCAAATTTTTGGTTTCTAGCATGAACAGATTCATACACAAATACATACATATGTATAACGTCGCAACAAAAACAACAAAAAATATAAAAAAAAGGCAAAAGGACATAGCTCAGCACTGTTTCGAATTCAGTTTCATACTGAATCGTTTCTGGTGCTTCGCGAATGCAAAAGTATAAAACCCGAATTTTTCCGATTGCTAGATTTCTTTCGCTGGGAGCCAGAGCTCAGTATCGCTAGCGACCAAATTTTTGTTCGGCGTGAGACATCTATATATTATTTGATTAGTGATTATAGCTAAAGTTTCTAATTCGAAGCTATGATATTTTGATTCGGTAGGTGTAGTCTTTTTTGAGAAATAGCAAACTGGGTGGAGCTTATGATCAGATTGACGTTGCATCAAAACAGCACCAAAACCTAAGGAGCTCGCATCGCAATGAACTTCGGTCTCTTTATTTGGATTGTATATAGCAAGAATCGGTGCTGAAATCAATTTTTCTTTCAGTTCTTCGAATGCGTTTGCACATTGGTC
Source organism: Chlorops oryzae (assembly GCA_020466095.1). Lineage (NCBI taxonomy): Eukaryota > Metazoa > Arthropoda > Insecta > Diptera > Chloropidae > Chlorops > Chlorops oryzae. Next base: position 119,718,342 of record CM035806.1, read on the forward strand.
ATTAAAAGTGAAACACCCCTTAATTTTTAATGCGTCTTGTAAAGGTTTAGCTATTTTAGAAAATGACGGAATGAAACGGCGAAAGTAAGAAAAAAGTCCCAAACACGATTGAAGTTGTTTCAAATTGGTCGGCATAGGATATTTTTTAATTGAGTTTACGTGAGAAGTGCTAGGTTTTATTCCTTCTCTTGTTACTAAATAGCCTAAGTATTCAATTTCATTGTATCCAAATTTACATTTCGCTATGTTCAGTTTTAATCCTCTCAAAGTAATTATTTTCAGAACTTCCTCCAATAATTTAATATGTTCTCCAAATTCGGCAGTGGCTATTAAAATATCATCCATGTAAACAACTATTTTATGTGAGTCGATAAGGTCACGAAAAATATTATTAATAAGACGCTGGAAGACAGCAGGAGCATTTTTTAATCCGAACGGCATTTTTAAGTATTCATATTGACCGTCCGGAGTAACAAACGCAGTGTATTGAACTGAATCAGTCGCCATTCTAACCTGGTGGAATCCACTCTTCAAATCCAGCAATGAAAAAAATTGTTTTCCTTCCAAATACTCTACACAGTCTTCGATAAGCGGCAAAGGGAAATTATCTCGAACAGTGATTTTGTTTAATGCTCGGAAATCAATACATATCCTCGAATCGCCATTTTTCTTAGTGCACAGAACTATGGCCGAAGCATATGGGGAATCACTGGGCCGTATTGTTCCTTCTTTCTCTAGTTCAGATATCATAGTTCTAACTTTATTTCTTTCCGAATACGATAATCGTCTAGGTGCACAGTGAAAGGGGACATCTGTAGTTAAATGAATCTTCATTTCGTAGTCGTAAGGAACATACGATATGTTTTTTGGTGAAATATAAGTATTATTAATTAGCTTTTTAATTTGGAAAACTTCAGCTTTTCCCAACGTTAAATCAATGTCTAAGTCATATTCGTCATTACTAATGTCAACATTTAATATTTCATGAATTTCGTTACTTATTTCATTTCGCGAGTTTTTAGTGATTTCTATTTGTTCGTCAGCTTCACTATTCTGACTTTTAGGTAATTTTCGGGAAGAATTAAACTGATTCTGGAGGAGATCGTGACTTACAATTTTATTTAAAACATCGCTCGATAACAAAGTGCAAAAAGAATTATTATATTTCAAAGAAAGTAATTTATTTTTAGAGTATTTGTTGTAACAAAAATGCCTTAAATGAATTCCGAAGGCATTCAAAAAATCTTGACCAAGGATAAGAGGAACTAACATCGCATTATTGGGTAAAACATAAAGCAAAATTCTTTTAATACATCCTCCGAATTGTATGTGACATTTCACTTTTCCGAGTAAATTGATTTTAAAACCTCCCACAGCTGTAAATGTTTGTGCTACTCCGGTTTTTTGCCACGGAACTGGGAGATGTTGTTGCATTATGAAACTAGCGGGGCTACCGGTATCGAAAATAGAAAATAGAGCCTTAAAATCTGCACTTTTTATCGAGCCATGCTCAATTGCAACACTCACCATATTATAAAAATTTATTCTTTCTCCAACGTCATCCTCGTTGCGTTTACCATCGTCTTTTTTGGTGTCCTGAGTATAGGCTACCTGCAGCTCATCCTTCGGAAGTATTTTCCTGGGATTTGGGCACGAACGGTATTCATGTCCCATCTGCCAGCATTTAAAGCATGAACCGTCCGGTCGTATTGGGTAAGGACAGTTCGGTTTGATGTGGCCTCTTTGCGAGCAGTTGAAACACAATGAGTCCTTAATACCGATTCCAGGGCGTCCGGTTGAATTAGGTTTCTTCTCTTTCGGAATGAGATATTTTTGTCCAAATCGATTGACGGCACGCTTCAATTCGTCAATACAGCTTGCGTGCATAAGAAGGTGAACATTGTTAAGCTGATCTCCGATACCATCAAGGATGAATGCCACAAGTTCGCTTTCCTCCACATCAGATCGGCGACCAATTGCTTGCATATGAAGAATGTATGCATGCAGTGATTCATCCTTTTGCTTCCACTTACGCTTTGACAAAAGCTGGTACACGCTTTGTCGCGTCATCGGCTTGTCGAACTCTTTGATCAGTAACTGCTTCAGCTCCTCATAACTAGAAGCAAGTGTGGTTGTAAGAAAGAGTTTGGCGGTACCCGTAAGCGAGCGTCGAAGGCTCAAAAACTTGGAGCGGCTGTCAGCATTCGCCATTGTCATTATTTCTTCCAGATCCCGGAAAAAAATGTTTATATCGCTTGCGTCGTCATCACCAGAAAATTTATTGATAGCGTGCTCCACCTCGGAAAAATCAAATTTACGTTCAAAGCTGGAGAGTTGAGGCAAATGATCGTCTACAAATTCAATAGAGCGTTGTAGCTGTTGAATTTCGGCACGTTTTTTCAGCATACGTAATGTACGGTCTAGGTCCTCTTCCTCATCAAAAGCACTTGCTGCATTAATTTTATTAGCGGCATTTCCTGAGAATTTGTTGTTTTCGGCGAAAAAGACGTCGACGTCAACTTCAGCAAACTTAACGGCAGGATTTCTAGGAACGGCAGCGGCAGCGTCGTCGGCGACCGACGCGGCATCGGCAGAGCGAACCGACGCGGCGTCGGCAGAATTAACGGCACATTTATTATTGAGAATTGAGTGATCTTCCTTACCAGCAGTACAAATCATTTTATCCTGGCCACCGGCGACTTGATTATCCTTCATAACCTCGGTTTCTCCAGGACTCAGTTCATCCAATTGGCTGTTGGACGAAATGCGCATCTCATTATACATGCGTCTTAGTTGCGAAATCGTAGCTGTAACGGGGGGATCGACACCCATTCCACGCAGTACGGCAAAAATTTCACCAATGTCAGGTTTATCGATTAGATTTTGGGGATCCAACCCCACACCTGAGGTGTAAGACATACTTTTATTTTATTATTCGCAGTTTAAATTAACGACAAATACTTATATTTTGAGTTCTCGATAACTTAAAGAGACGTCTGCGTTCAATCTCTCTTGTGTAAAGTTTGAATCTGTCGGCCTCTCTTGTTCACAGTTGCCACTTAATTATTTTTAGAAGAATATGATAAAACGATAAATTATATCAGCTGCTGTAAACAAAGCTGCCATCTATTGAAATAAGAAAACTACTTGCGTAACGATAGCTTATGGTTACTTATTATTCAACTTATACTTATTAATACCTATCCTAGGGCTTACAATAGAAATGGTTAGTATCACCAGAAAATTCCATATATTCAATTTGCGGTTTTTTATACCCGACACACTCTGTGTCGAGGGTATATTGCGTTTGTGTGGTTGTGTGTAACACCCAGAACCAGTCGAGATAGACCATACAAAATATATATAGAAATGATAAGCGTCACCAGGAGATTCCGTTTAGCCATGTCTGCCTGTCTGTCTGTACGTCTGTCTGTCCGTCTGTTTGTATACAGATTTTTTATCGATTTTCTATCTTGATGAAATTTGATATGCGTACTCACAAACACATGAGTAAGAACAAGTTCGAGTATGGACCCGATCGGAACATTTTTAGGGGTACCTCCAGTACTAGGGTTTGTTACGAAAATCACAACCATTTCTATATAAATTTTTTTTAAGTCTATCTCGAGTACGGACGAAAAAATGCCATATACCCTCGACACAGAGTTTGTCGGGTATGACTTTGCTATATATTTTTCCCAAACATGAGCTCATTATCGAATCAAAAAAAAATGTAGTATACTTTTCGGCATTTTTTTTTAACTAACACAGGATTTAAAAAATAATAAATTGTCCAATTTCAAAGCCGTGTAACTTTGGTTTCTGTGAACCGATTTAAAAAATCTATAATCGTAATTGAGCGTTGTTTTTTCCTGTTCGAGCTCAAGTAGAAGGATTTTAAACTTTCATGGACTTTTTTTTCAGGGCACGTTCTGAAATGAAACCGATAACTAGATAAATATATAAATTCTTATAACAACCTTATGAAATAACCGATTTTCTTCAAGGAAGATTTTTTTGAAATGGCAATATGCCTTCTTCCAAATGGTTACAAAATTGATAGGTTCGAACACATTTTTGGCATGTCTTGGAGCAATTTCCTCAGGTCTGAGTTTGTTCGACCATATCTCCGTAAAATTTTGGTCGATCGTAGTTTCGTTGCTTTCCTTTGAAAGATAGTTTTATGACCAAAAATATCTGGGAACATAATGTATTTAAAAAATGAGTTTAAAGCTGAGTAATTCTAAATTTTATCATTGAAGTCGGAAAAATCTCATATAAATTTTTTTTTCCAACTTTCAATCCGCTTGCGCGGTATGAAGATGCAGCTTATTTTGAATTTTTTTTTACACAAAATTATTTTTTAAACATAAGGAAACATAATTTTACTATTCCAACGCGATCATAGAACTTTCGTAAAAACGACCCAGCCTAATATGTATGTATTGATAAGTTTTCTTTAGGTTCGGTCTATACAGATAAACAAACTTTCTCGTGTTATGTTAGCATTACGTTGAAATTTTTTTGTTTTTTTTTATGATGAATTTGTACCGTATGTGGAATTAAAAGTATAAATTTGGTCTGAAATTTAAAATAACGTGGCGTTCTATATTGGGGATTCTAAACTTCATCTAATGAGTCCATGGAAGGGAAGGGTTAAGAGTAGCTCATAATCTGAGAAGCTGCTACGAGGTTTGAGTAGGCTGGTTAGACGATTGACACTTAGATGTTTCTCAGCTGATATTTCTTTTCGTAGATTTGGAGAATTATGCATTATTAATCCGTGTGCAATTTTCTGTTAAGAGGTCTGTCTTGATTTAACACAAAGCAAAGTTTTTATGTTGTAGTATATGAGCCCGCCCTACTGAAGCAGCCGGCAACTGCATGTGCACACGGCGCAACATAAAAGCCTACCTCACCCAATTCCATCATGAAAAAAGACTGACAAGGCAACTTATAACAACTTAACTTCTATAAATCAATTGTCAGATCCAAAATTGAGTATTGCCGCTCATCAGCAGTTCTTCGAAATGTGAAATCAGTGAACAAAAAAATTTCTGCACTCCCAGTTACCTCTTCTATCTCCTAGCCAATGAACTCCCCACGGAGGAAAGGGCAGTATTTTTAACAGCCAAGGAAATCATCAAGATTAAGCTCACCAACCCTTCGGTTTTTGAGTCAATTAAAGCTCATAGTGGGATTAATTCCAGCTATGCTATCGTGTATGCTCAATTCGCTGATGTTTTCGACAAGTTCAACACGGAAATCAAATTTACTCCAAACCCCAGCCTCAAAGTTATCCCTAAACCCCTCAATTTCAAGAAAAAAGAAATTGTTCCTGGTATAGTGAGATCAAACTATTATTCAAAGTTTCAATCATATAAAAACAATGGCTTTGCCTGCTTTGCCACAGACGCTTCTATTGGTGACACATGCACGGGAATTGCGGTCTACCATGCTGACAAGGACATTTCGCACAAATTCAGAATACCTTCTGTAATCTCCTCAAGTCTGGGTGAACTATATGCCATTTCACTTGCACTCGATATTGCTGGGAAAAAAAAGTGTCAAAAGGTTGTCATTTTTACTGATAGCCTTGTGGCATGCCAACTTATTAGTCAAAGGTCTACAAACAATTTCTGTGTTGCTGGCATACACAATGTCATTACACACTGTAATTTTCAAACAGTTCACATCGAATGGGTACCCAGTCATATAGGTATCGAGTTTAATGAAAAAGCTGACCAATTGGCTAAAGATGCTACAAAGGGTGGAATTATTGTTAAGCTGGAATTCTCTGCTGAGGAGGCTATAAATGTCATTGATAACAGAATTAGAGATGAGGCGCATAAGAAGTCGAAGGATCTGGATTAGAACAGTCCATCCAATTTCCACAAAATTTTCCCCAATAGAATGAAAAAGCCATGGTTTCACAAATCTATACTTACTCCTAGGCAAGTTAAATTTATCAATAGAATCATAGCATCTTGCACTTATGATGGAGTCTTCCTTTTCAACATTAAAGCCATTGATACCAATTTATGTGAGTGTGGTTTCATTAACACGTTTGAACACCAAATTTTTGCTTGTCCAATATATGCGGACATTAGAAGTAAATATGAACCCTTTAATGCTAGAAACAGTTGTCTTGAGATCCTAAAGGACCGCAATGAAGCATTGTGGGCGGAGTTTCCGAAATTTTTGGTGGAGGCAGATTTCACCTTCTGATTTAACATTTTACCATATAATTGAATCTTTTAATTCTTAATTATCCTATACGTTCTATTCGCGGCCAGTCTAGTTAGTGGTCGTCTCAGTCAAGTTAAAACTATAACATATCTTTTATTGACAATTGCTGAGACTGTCGGTGCATTGCCAGAGTGATTGCGATCTCACTGCCTTTGCCGAGACAGGAAAGGATCCTGACAGTCAAATTCGATTCGACGACAGTCGCAATAGCTCTTATCCTGTACCCCGGCAAGAGACGGAGGAGTGGAGTTGTACGGGAGACAATACTGACGGCGGTCAACAAAACGATTTTGATATACCTGACTTATGTCATATAAACGCGGAATACACCCTGGCTAATGAGCAACTTAATGTGACCCAAAGCCATTTTTTAAGCCCAAAAAAAAAAAAGAAGTGGCAACCGCGGTCTCCTATGAAACTCAGGAAGACTGCGGCCTATTTGACGAACATTCATGAGTGACATACATCATTTCTTGTCTTCATGCAGTAATTCATTCGCCACACAAACATGCTTGCAAACAAAATTGACTGCATGTGGCGGCGAAAAATTGTTTTTTGTAAAAATTTCAAAAACGCAAAAGAGGGCTAATTTTTTTGTCGGAAATGGGCTAAAACTGCGCGTATTTTAGTTTCGGGCAAAAAAAAAATTTTTGCGTTCTGGGCATACCAATTAGGGCTAAAATAGCCCGAAAAGCGCCTAAGTTGGCATCACTGATGGAAACAGCCGAGCATGCAACATCGAGAGCGGGCATGTGGAAATTTATAGCTTTTTCCGTCAATTTCAGCTCTTTTATGCTACTTCTAGCTTTCATATGTTCCTAGCAATTGGCAGGCTCTCAACGTTACCTTACATAATGGTCCTTTTAGGTCAAAATAGGGCATACGTTGTTTTTAGCTTTGTGTTTTTCCTTCAGAGACATTTCGACTTAAAAGTCGAATAATCAATGCATCTCGACTTATAGGGCAGAAAAGCAACAAAACAAGTAATTTTTTTGACCTGAAATCGGCCTAAAAGTCGAATGGACCTAATAGTCGAAATTAAGTCCAAAATTTAGTCCATATGCCTTAAAAAACTTACCTAATTTGGAATTCAAAGTTATGGCACTATTAGGGCATTCAAAAACGACTGCTTTACCTATTTTCGACCTAAAATATTCTTTAAAGTCACATTGACTTTTAAGCCGTGACATAGGTTGACTTTAGGTAATTTCTACCTTTTAAAACTTACTTTTAACACGGCAGCCACACGTTCAATTTTTGGCTTTCAAGTTCCCATACACTCAAAAGATTTTACTAACACACTCACACTTTTAGGACTTGAACGCCAACTTGACTTCAATTTTTCTTTCAAGATCCGTTTCAATTTTACGTTCAAGTTTTTAACAGCTGATCATAGTTGCATAGCATTCTAAGTTGTTTCCTTGACGACGGCATTTTGAAAATAAAATTGCCTTTCAAGTTGCGTGCAGCCTACGTCATAGCTTCAATTTTAAAGAAATTTGACAACCAGTAGGTGTGCTCAGCTTGAAAGCAAATTATTGAACGTGTGGCTGCAGTGTAAGTTAGGGTATTTTTAAGGCAGAAATTTGGTCAAAAATAGGTAAAACATAACCAAAATAGGGCGAATGGATCTAGCGCTGGTCATATTTCCTTACTTTGCTTGTTGGGATATGTGTTTTGTCATTTGAAACCCTGGGTTTCGCCGATAACCGTAACCCGGCCTAGTGAGAACATAGCATTAGACTGCAAAAACACTATTTTCATTCTTCAAAAAAGCGCATAAAAAACTTTTAAAAGAGTACAATAACACTTTAAAAAGAGTCTAAATGTATCCTGGGAAGATTAAAAAAAAAGTCTTAAAAGAGTCTAATAAAACTCTAAAAACACAGTTCGATTATACATTTTTTACACTCTGATTTTAGACTCATAACGGGTGTCCCTTTTCAAAGAAAAACACACTCTTTTTAAAGTCTTTTTGAAGCTCAATTTAAACTGTTTTGCTCAAAATTTTGAGTCTAAAAGCCTATACTGAGATATGCAGTAAGTAAAGCTCCCATAAGAAATACGTGCAAAAACAAGTTGAGTTGTGTCATAGGACACCAGATAAGAACGAAGTTCATTATGGTATTTATAAATGTTAGTAAATATAATTCGCAGCAAGGTTTTTCGCAAAACTCAATTGTTTTTATTAATCGAAAAATATATGTATACAAGACGGCTGTTTGTTGTTTTCAACTGTTTTTAACAAGCGAAAATGCGATACAGTATATTCTGCTTAGCTGCATTCAATTATTTTCCAGACAATTTTATGCACTTACGCGAAAAACCCGAAATTTTGCTGTATTTTCGAGTAACATATCAGAATGTCTTTAACAACACTTGAATTCTTAAAAGTCCAAATATTAATTTTATTAACAAACAAGTAAGAAAGCTAAAGTCGGTCAAGCCCGACTTTGAAATACCCAGCGTCCCGACGTTATGAGCGCACTATGTTTTGCTTCTCTATTTATGGGCGTAGCAGTGGGAGGGCCACATAAATTATTTCCCTACACCTTTCATTCGCCTTGGTGAACCCATGTTGCGAATTTGAAGCTTCTACGCCTTTTACTTCGGAAGTTACGAAAAATCTTTATTTGTGGGCGTGCCACATACATTTTTTTCCTACACCTTTCATTTGCCTTTGTCAACCTATGTTGCGATTTTGAAGCTTGTACGCCTTTAACCTCGGAAGTTACGAAAAATCTTCATTTGTGGGCGTGGCAGTGGGCGAGCCACATAAAATTTTTTCCTACACCTTTCCTTCGCCTTGGTCAACCTATGTTGCGAATTTGAAGTTTCTACGCCTTTTACTTCACAAGTTACGATAAGGTGCCACATTTCGACTTGATTGGTCCGGCCGTTTCGGAGGAGATCCGGACACGGACAGACGGACATGTCTAAATCGAATTTTTGATCCTGATCAAGAATATATATATATAAATATGTCTATATCTACGGAGCGTTATTCTGGCTGTTACAAGATACCGTAATATACGTTGCTTACGCTGGGTATAAAAACAAATAAGTACTTTGACTTACTTTCGCTACTTGAACGTACTTATTACAAGTAATCGGACTCACAGGGTTGCATTTAAGTCACACATTTCCTATATTTCTGTCGACCTGTCATCGAAATTTCAACTCTGATTTCCTTTCTTCAAAGTAGTGAGCTCGTTACTTCCTTTCAATTTACTTCAACAGCGTTGAGCCCTTTAAGTGCGAAGTCAGCTAAGCAGAATATACTGGAACTGAAAAAGCATACGTGTAAAGGGTTTTCCATCGCAAATGAGATAGTCTCGAAAATGCGAATTTTCATACTTAAAGATGTTTTAAAGTTACCTAAAATGCCCTTATATATTTGCAAAAACCTACTAATCGGAGTTATTCTGAAAACGTTCAGTCTGGCAGCACCACATATTGTTTTGTTTTGTTTGAATGCATTTATGCTTGTATGTGTCTGTGTAGTTTCTGAATTTCATAATTAATTGTTTTTTCGGGATATCGTCGGAAATAAGTGTCGCCTAAAAAAGTAAAATATCTCGGCCCCATCAGCAAGTCATTTTACGTAAATATATGTATATTTCTTTCTTTTTGCAAAGATTATTATACCCTTTTTTGCGAACTTCAATTTAGGTAACGCGGATTTTATAGCGGTTTTTCACTTTTTCTCGACTAGGTCCCCTGTCGCTATCGTTTCATAAAGAACTTCGTTCTAAAAATTGAAAAGTACTTCGAAGTAAATACTTTACTTTCGCTTATACTGAGATGTCAAGTAATCATGTGCGCAGGGTTGCATGCGACTTGCCTGCTTTACTTCGCCATAGAAATGAACATGTTCATTTTTTATGCGAAGTAAATGCCAGGACAGCTGATTGCGGCACATTTTTCAAATGAAATACTGACACCGACTTCGAAGGTGTTAAATTGTTGGCATACTTTGAAGAATTCAAGAAGCGTGAATATAGTTGTCTCTCTCACACTTTACGACGTTGTAGCGAATTGGCTCCTAATGTGCAAGTAGTTACTGCATATCTCAGTATAGGCTTTAAAAGTAGTCTAAAAAGAGTCTGTTTGCTGGGATGCAAAAGAAATCAAAACGTTCCAACGTTGTTTTCATTTTCGAAATATCTTGATATATGAATCGTATTTCATGTACCAATTTTTTTCTATCGAAATGACTGCCTTGTAAATTCCGCACATTCCAGGCTATGATGAACATTCTGCTATTAATCTTAACAAATCAAAGTTACTTTTTTCCGTTTTGTTTTTACGTATTATTTTCCCATAAAGAGTACTCCTTTCGACCTCCACATGGAGAACGAGTAGAGTTACGTTTTTGACTCAAAAATTTGAAGTGATATTTTTTAGCGTACGCTTTCGAAAAAAAATAAATCAAATTATAAATAAAATATATACTCAAACAAAAAAATTAAACAGCTACCTACAACAACTTGTATTTTTCAAAAACATCTAATTACATAATCATTTTGCTTGAATTCTTTAAGAAATCACCCCTGGTTGGAAGAGGAAAATGGCATAAAATGCATACTCGCCGCATACTCCCACGTATGAAAACATGTTTTGAAACAATTTGTAAGTAGAGAAAGACGTGCGAAGTAAAGAGACGGTTGTTTGTTGAATGTTCCGAAACAATCTTTGTTTCTCTTTTTTTTCTCATGCATGCAAATGGGATGTTTTCGAAATATGTTTCACAAGTGTGACCGGCGAGATACAGAACAAGAATTAATGCTATGTTCAGACAGCAACCTGAATTAAGTAATTCGGCCCCCATTCGTAATTCACAGTCGAATCACGTTGTGAATCACATAGTACGCTATACAAAATTTAACAAGCCGAATTACCTCATTCAGTTTGAATTACGATCCGAATTACGATAAAGTCAGTGCTTTCTCTAATTTTTATCGGAATTTATCGAAACCAGAAGAAGGAATGAGGCCTTTTACATTAGTCAATAGTTGACCGTCAATTCTCATATGAGGCCATTTACACGTTAAGACATTTCGATAATGAAACACACTTTTTGTGGGCTAGGGACGCACGGGGATGTGGTGTGGTAGCGTTTTCCTCTCTTCCTCCTGCCTCCCTTGCCATCGAAAATTTGTTTCATTATCGAAATGTCTTAACGTGTAAATAGCGTGTTTTCAGTACAAAACGATAACATATCGTTATCGAAGAGTTGAGCGTTTGAGGCCTTTTACATTAGTCAATAGTTGACCGTCAATTCCTATCGATATTCCCTTTTGGAATCAATTCTTACTTCGTTTGCCTTTTATGACAATTTCCTCTTCAACACAGGGGTGATATTTTATAAAATACAAGCAAAATAAAATATCTATCTCTGATTAAGGGCAGGGATCGGCAAAAAAAAAATTTTAATTTTTGATTTTTTGATTATTATCCACTCCACACTTCAAAATTCTTGATTCTGAAATAAAAAAAAATAAAAATTGAAAATTTAAAATTCCCAAATAATGAACAATCCGTATTTTAGATTCTAAAAATTTGGATTGATTCTATGAAAATATTTAAAAAATTAAAAATGTGATTTTTTTGAAAAATCCGAAATTTATATGTTAAAATTATGGATTGCTGGACATTTATTAATCACATTTTAAGAATTATGAATAATTAGATACTTATAATTAGAATAAAAATTTCTTCATAAAAAAAAAAAAATAAATAAACTACTTCGATCCGGCAGGGTTCGAACCCAAGCCCTTCAGATTGCTAGCCTTGCACGCTAACCACTAAGCTACGTCAAGTTCTAGGAGAGAGGAAGAAAATATCTCATTTAAGTTCAAACGAAAATATGCACAATAATTCTCATTCCTAAAAACCAAAATTTTGTTTGACTTTAATTTTATAAATGAAAAAAATCCACAGTTTTCAGTTTGGCAAACATGGTGTCACGGGTGAGCACATAACTAGAAATCGGGAATTCCCAGGTTCAAACCCCACACAAGAAGTTCTTCTCAAGAATATTTCAAATTCTAAATCAAATAAACATTAAAATAAACAAACATCTATGAAATGGGGAACTAAGAATGAAACTAAATGGGTAGATGAAAAACTTCACTATTCTCATCATCTCAAGCAAGCCTGTATTGTAAAAAAAATTGGCAATCTTTGTTGGTTGGGTTGTATTAATAAAAAAAATGTTAGAAAGTTTTTTGACGTTTTTCTTTTTGAACTTTTCTAAGAGGTACCGCTTTACTGAGTTATAGCTCTTTAAGTAGGTGTATTTTTCAGTGCATTATGAAATATTGTGGTTTTAAAGCAGACAATCGGACAGATCAAAAGATGGACGAACATAACATAATAGAGTCTTCTGGTGTCTCTGATAATTTTTACATAATTTTCTATGTCCTATATCAACTATTACAGAAAAAATCCGCAATCTTGCCATTTTGATTAATGATTATTCAAAAAATCTGCAATCTTATTATTCTAATTATAGTATCTAATTATTCATAATTCTTAAAATGTGATTAATAAATGTCCAGCAATCCATAATTTTAACATATAAATTTCGGATTTTTAAAAAAATCACATTTTTAATTTTGTAAATATTTTCATAGAATCAATCCAAATTTTTAGAATCTAAAATACGGATTGTTCATTATTTGGGAATTTTCAATTTTCAATTTTTATTTTTTTTTATTCAGAAATCAAAAATAAAAAAATGATATTTCTTGATCAATCCGTAATCAGTCATGATAATATTGATGAAAATATTATTAGTGCCGATCCCTGATTAAGGGTTGATAGCAGAAGCATAAATACAGCACTACCTGTTTTGTTTTAATGAATTTAATTATTGATGCTAAGGAGTATTTCAAAATGCTTGAATTAAAAATGCTTTTTGAAAAAGAAAATTTTTAGTGAGTACAGTGCCGTAGCAACCATAGGGGCAAGAGGGGGATTTTCCCCCCACGAATTTTTGTTTTTGCCCATGAATGAAATTGAAGAAATAATTTTCCCCCCACGCAAATTGGAAAAATAATTTTTCCCCCTCACGCAAAACAGAATTGCTACGGCACTGAGTAGCTGTTAAATTGTTCTGTTTGAAAATATATTCTATTAACGATTTGGAGGTAAACTATCTAGGTGATTTTCATATTGTTAAAAGAATAAAGGTGAAACTCCATAAACGACGGAGCATTTCAAGCATTTTAGGCGGAAGAAATGTAGCTGCTTCCATATAAATACATTTCAATACATTGATTCGATGGAAGCAGCACAAAGATTTTGATCTTTGCCGCGAATACCGCAGCAACCGTCCTTTCCGTCGTTTATGGAGTTTCGCCTTAAATTTTAATTATATTCATCACATTTTTCTTCATATCTTATAACATAAAAATTAGTCTTCAATTTATAGTTTTCGGTACATACAAGAATCTAAGACCCTAAAATATGGATCAAGAAAAATAAGTAATAACATATAATTGCATGCGATGCTGTTTCCACGAACGAAAACGAATAAAATAAATGTCAGAAATTTGCTCCCAGCCATCGATAAGTTCGATAAACGAAAGAGAGCAAAGACGGATTGCGCCCGTTTAGACGTATGATCAACATCGTTCAACAAATTATCAGATTCCTTTTTCATGTTTCGTTCGTGTCCACTTAGCCAAAAACTGCTTCGTTCAACAAATGCTTTAACATTTTATATTTCGACGTTTCCCTCTTGCGCGTAGGAACGATGTTAGAAATGAAAGAAAATAAATTCCTTATGCATCTCTCAAAGAGGATTGATATTCCGAATGTATTGAACGCAAATACAACAATGCAATTTTAACAATTTCAAAACAACAAAAACTATTTAATATTGCTTGGATATGTTTGTTTTTATTTTCATCTAAATGTATAAATAGGAGAGATTGTACCAGTTATAAGTTTTATTTTAAAAAATCAAAAATAATCCTCATTGCTTGATTTTTATTATTTTTCGTTCCAGAATAAAAATCAAATTTCGAATTTAAAATTATTAAAAAGCTAATAAAATGAAAAATATCAAAAAAGATGCAAAAAAAAAAACATAAGCAAAATTTTTAGCGAAGACATTCGAACCTTTCCGCTCGAATGACAAAAATATTTGAAGCAAATGTAAAAATCGCACAGGGGTTGTTTTCAAGTTTCACGCTAAGAATATAGGCACAAAGAGAATAGCCGAGTACGTTCAACAAAAACCATCTTCCTCTCCCCGCTAGCGTCTCTCCAACGAACTGCGTTTTGTTGAACGATGTTGAAGCACGTCTAAACGGGCGCAATGAGCGAGTACGTGCAACCAAAAAACGCTCAACTTTTCGATAACGATATGTTATCGTTTTGTACTGAAAATGAGAATTGACGGTCAACTATTGACAAATGTAAAAGGCCTCAAGAGAGTTGACGGTCAACCAGTGATGCCAGATTTTATCGATAAAAAAACCCTCATATATTGGAAAAAAACCCATTTTTCCCCATTTTCAAAAAATAAAAACCCACGAAAAAACCCAGAATGATTTTTTGAAAATATGGGCGTACCGATTTCAAAATTGAACATTGCATTTAAACGCAATATTTCAATATTTTAATATTTTAATAAAAGTATCAAGAAAATAACAAAAAAAATAAAAGTAACTTAAAATTGTAGTAGTAAATGTACCTTAAATGTAGTGCATAAATTTCGATATAAAATTACCCATACTTTTCCCCATGTCACGTTTTTTGAGTGAAAAAACCCACAATATGGGGAAAAACCCACAATCTGGCATCACTGCGGTCAACTATTGACTAAAGCGGCTTACGCAGCTTCGCAAGAAATCGAAAACTCCATATAGAAAAAGCTCAAGATATGCGTAAGAAATTTTTGGCAAGAAAATTCCTTGTGACAGTCTGCAGCTTATGAAAAAAGGGAGTAATTTTTTTGATACTTTTTTTTGGAGTTAAATGAATATGGTAACCCAGGTTGGTCGAGAAAGATGAAAATTTTAATTGTTTCTTGAGGTATCGGAATCAGTGTGAGTTCATACGCAAAATGGACCCCAAAAAAAAAAAGAATAAGAAGCGAATACAAAATTTCACTAGTGAAATGAAGCGGGCTCTTGCAGCCGAAGTAAAGGAACATCCCAGGATATGGGATGTGACAGATCGGCTTCATTCACGCAAAGATGCCTTAGAGGAGTCGTGGACCGCAATAAGTTCAGCGATTGGAGTGCACAGCTGATAGCCTTCTTTATACTACTTTTTTACCTCAAGAAATATTGAGAAAATTTCTTGAGGTAGTTTTTACAAAGCTGCGTAAGCCGCGTAATGTAAAAGGCCTCAAACTAGCGATACTTATATCGCCAATATCGATAAATTCCTAGCCATCACTATTGGTTGCGATAAATAGCACGTGGAAAAATTCTATTGAAAACAAATCCGTTTCACCGGTGAAGTATTTGAATATATATATCACTTTTCCACACAGGACAACATGGATATCGTGAAGGAGGTTCTAGAGAAACAACAACAGGATTTAAAGAAATACAAGCCGATAACGGTTGACAAACATTTAGAATGCCGAATCGATGTTGGTACACTTTTGTGTTCAGATCCAAATGATCTGGATGAAAAGGAACTGGGGTAAGGATGAGTATACAATATACATATAATAAATTGGTGTAATTGTTTGTAAAATCATTTATACTTTTTTAGAAGTGAAAAGTGCGATGAATACCTTTTGGCTCTAACGCGTGACAATACCCAGTTAATAATTAATGAATTATGGAAATTGCCGACCGAACGTGTGGATGAGTGCATTGTAGCTAAATTACTCCCGCCGACAACAGCACTACCGCGTTTACGGAAAATACCTGGACAGAAAGCCCTAACCAAATGGGAGCAATTCGCCAAGGAGAAAGGCATCAAGAAGAAGAGCAAGGATAAAAAGACTTACGATGAACTTCTGGGGGTAAGTGAAGAAACCAGTGAAATATGCATAAGAAGAACTTAATAGAATTTGAATCCATTCTTTAAAGAAATGGGTACCCAACTATGGTTTTAAACGTGTTGAAGCCGAAAAGGAACGTGATTGGGTGCTCGAAGTGCCGAAAAATGTTGATCCGAATACAGATATGTTCCAGCAGAAACTCGATCTGCGTAACGAGAAAGTTGCTAAGAACGAAATTCATCGCATGCGAAATATTGTGCGTGCTAAAAAAGAAGCTGTGCCACGCAGTGGATATTTGGGACCTGAAGCCGCAGCACCAAGCGAATTACTAACGGCTGTTACGGTCGCCAAATCATCAACCGCATCGATTGGAAAATTCCAGGAGAAATTACCCAAAGAGAAACAAGCACGCGGCATTGGCGTTAAGGAGCTCATTCCAGGCTCAAAACGTAAAGCATCGCATCTTGATGGTGTTGAAAAGGATGCAAATCTAAATCTTATAAAAAGTGTCCTGAATAAAAGACCCAAAATCGATACAGAAAAGGCTATTGCGCTACAAAAACAAGAGGAGCGACAAGAGTGAGTAAATTGGTCAAACATTGTTCAAGAAAAATGTGATGAAAATTGTTTTTTTTTGTAAAATTTCAGACGCGAAAATAATGAAAATGAAGCTGGAGGTAAGCAGAGTAAAAAAGGCGGCAAAAAAGCACGAAAATCTAAAAAGGGAAAGAAACCAAAAGGGGGACGAGGTCAGAGAGCACCTGGAAAGAAATTAGCAGTCGGCAGAAAGCGTCGTTGAAAACTTATTTTCACTTTTCGAAGCGCTTATGTAAGCATATTGCTTACAACAAAATTCAACCTTCCACCAAAAAGGTTAAAACTAGCTAAGTAGGTAAAAAACTAAAAAAAAAAAAAAATTAAATAAAAAAAAAAAATAAACAATTAAAATGATATATATATATATATATATTCACAAAACTGAATCATTGACGACATCAAGACTCTTCGAGAGACCTTTACAAGGAACGCAAATTCACAGGAGCATTGTGACGGCTTAGATACTCGTAAACGAACGTCCGGAATATTTTATTAAAATTCCTTATCGTTGGCCAGTGTAAATGTTGTAAATCATCATCCGGTGTATGCCATTGTGGTGGGAATGGCGTTGCTACGACATGCAGAACAGGAACATCTACGGAAATAAATTACCAAAAACCTGATCATGACAATCATTCGTGCATTTGTACTCACTCTGCTCCAAAAATGGTCGATGATCATCGTCGATGTGTCCGACCGACGAGCTCAGCATGAACATAAAATTTTTACCCTCAAGCTTTTTGGAAGCACGTAGCTTACGCTCGATCTCATAGAGACTTTGATGAAGCCCATTCGTATTTTGAAAGAAACCATAGAACTTCGGGTTCGCTGCTCCAATCAAGTCTAGTAGCATCAAAACTTCCTGAAGAAGAAAAAAGAAGAAAAAAGCACACCTCTAGAAAGATCTTGTAAGGTAAATGAACAAATTTTAGCCAGATGACTGACTGATCTCATTATGAAATACCAACTGCAAAGGTATAATAATGCTTGCCTGAAGTAGTTAATCTTAATGGATCAACAAAATCTCTTTTCCCTTATAACAACAGTCATTATTATACATTTTTAGATTCGTTCAGGTGATTTAGATTTCCATTGAAATGTCTTGGTTCAATTGTAGGATATTATATCTTATTGAATGACATCAACAGATGCTTTTCATTATAATGTAATATAATATTTTACTCACGATCTTATCGATATTCCGTATGCCACCATCGCGTTTCGTCGAAAGCGTCTGTGCTAGATGACGTGATCCGTAAAGCGAATCAGTATGCGTCCATTCTTTGAATGCCTCTTCGCCATCGAAAAACACCAGCTGAACGAGAAGAAAAAATATTAAAAAAAAAAAACAAATAAAACAACAAAAATGGACAAAAATCACTTCCTCATGCCGAATGCACTGAATGTCGGATCTCCCATGCGAGGGAAATTGCACCAAAATGGCTCGTATGCATAAAAATGGGTAGGACCTCTGACTTCAGTCAATCGAGATAAAGCTTAAATATCTACCTAATTTGAAACTGAAAGGTCTATTATTATTCTTGCATATCCAACTAATCAATTGCTCAACAACTTGAGAAAAAGGTCTGGTCTCATCTTTATGCATACGAGCCAATGCTTCTTTAACTTCTCACCATTAGGCCGATGTCATTCTTTTTAGCAGCGAAATCCCTTTGCAAATATTCCGATAAAGTCTTAACCACATTCAGTAGCATTGCACAGGGCACGGCTGAATCGATTGCGCCAAGGAAGCCTGGATTATCGGCGAAGTATTTGCTATCGTAATGGCAGGAGAGTGCTAGAAAACGCGGCGCTTGCGGATTTAGCATTCCAATAATATTTGTAAAGGTCACCTGACCTATAAGCGGTGCAACTTCTGTAAAGCTATCCGTCTCTGTTGTCATGCCTAATGAGTGTAACTCACTTAAAATAAAAATAAAAAGTTTTTTTTTTTTTACTGATATTGTCACTTCAAATGAAGAATGAGAATTCAAGTGATAATTTTTCATTTGAGGTTGCAAAGGTTTGAGATGAGTCGACTGAATGAAATGAAAAAAAAAAACCTTCAACTTCAGTATAATGAATGAAAAACAAAATTATAATAATGTTCCATTTTAAGCACACGTGTGTAAGGGGAATTTTTGTGCCAGAATTTTTTGCAACAATTCATGCAAATCAGTTTGGACTAAATTCCTTCTTAATATAGAAAGAAGGATGGGTTAAAAACAAGATCAACATTAAATTTGCAGTGTACAAGAAATTTTGTTTGTTTTCTTTTTCATTTAGTAATTCAAATGAATCAGTTATGAGGCTTTTCCTTTCCCTTTTGTTGTGTATTCCTTGCTGTTTACTTCCCTCATTGACTCACCTTATAATAAAATCTCGGACCTGATCGTGTCCGGGAGTACCCACGACACGGGGCTTGAGAATACCAGCGAGCGACATATTAAAATGTTGATTATCGTCAGGCCAAAGACGATCCAGCTGAAAAAACACGAATTAACTTAAACCAAAAACTAAAAGCAAACACATAATCATGTGAGTGTATTCGTTCGATTACCTTCCCCACTTGCCCTTGGGAAAATGACATGCCAGCATAGTTGAGCATCATTAAAGTGCAGTAAGAAAAATATCGCTTCAACAACATTTTGGATGAATACATTTTTCCTTTTCGTCTATTGAATTGAATTTAATTTTTAAGAAATAGAGATTTTTAATTTATTTCTATTTGTCTTTTCTATTTGGAATTGAAAATGGTTCTTTCTTTTTCCAGCAGTTCAACACTTCTTGAGCAAATGACACGTTATCAACGTCGAAATAAAAAAGAATGCAGTCCTCTCTCTGTCTCTCTATTTTTCGGGACTCAAAATTTCCGCCTCAATGGATAACAATTTGAAAATAGTGATTAAAATTTTTTTTAGCGAATTCGCTAGCAAACCCAACCGCACGAGCAAATGTTATTGGCGGAACTGATGTGCTCTGAAAGTGGGTTTTTTTTCACGCTTCTGAAAGACGCAGAGCACTTGCTCGACGTCATTGAACGTATCTACTACGAGCTTATGATGTTATGTGTGCCAGTCTGTCCGTCTGTCTGTTTTTATGAGTGTATTTTGTGCTTTCAATATGTTCGCGGAGCGCGTTGTGCTGGGAACACACCAATTCGACAAAGCCGCATTATACTTAGTTTGTTGATTTGTCTAGGGATGCGGAACAAACATTCATGTACGCAATTGCGAAAAAAAAAATAATAAAGGGATTCATGGAGTTTTGAAAATGCCTTTGTAACTTTTCCCATCGGTAAATTTTCAAATAAATTTTGACAGTTCAGTGACAAATTTCACGTTTCGTAAAGTTTCCGAAGCTGAATGAATCCCACTACACATTAAAAATTCGAATAAATGGACACTTTATGTCGCTGTATATCCAGCCCTCGAATCGTCTTCGAAAAATAAGAATATACATATCTATGTATATATACCTAAGTATATCTAAGAAGGTTTTCCATGCGATACCATAAGGTGGCATACGCATTAAGAGAGGGAACCCGACCCTTTGGAGGAAGGTTAACATTCTGGGAAGTATGCACCTTGCATTCTCAAATGGAGAAGGGTGGGGGGACGTTGGATGCAGTCATAATTTATATACAGTGAAACCTCCCATATGCAAAAACTCTCGATGACGAACTTTTTTCCCATGAGGGATGTCCGTAGCTGAGAGGTTTCACTGTATTGTAATTATGACCAATTAAGAGAAAGGAGAATAGAATATATTGAGCGAAAATAGGTTAAATTAAAAGTTTGAACTTGACGATTCGACCCCTTTTCGCGAAATTATCGTATGTTACAAAAACACACTCTGTGTCGAGGGTATATTGCGTTTGTGTGGTTGTGTGTAACACCTAGAACCAGTCGAGATAGATGATACAAAATTTATATAGAATTGATCAGCGTCACCAGGCGATTCGATGTAGACATGTCCGTCTGTCTGTATACAGTTTTCTTATCGAAGGAGTTGAGCTATCTGAAATTTGAAATTTGGTATTCGTGCTCACGCGGACATGAGTAAGAACAAGTTCGAGAATGGATCTGATCGGACAATTTTTAAGGGTTCCACCAGTACTAGGGTCTGTCATAAAAATCCCCGAATCAGAGTTTTTCGAAATAGTTCAATGAAATTCTGCAGAGATGCTAAATAACTATTAAATTTTTTTTAGAATCGAAAAAATTACCTTTAAAACGACGAAAATGTTTTACGTTAGTCGATAATACTTATGATTGGGATTTTTTTGTTTTTCGTTGCTCAACCCCTTTTAGTTTTTGATAAATATTTTTTGCGTTGCCTTATAACAATTATGAATGAGAAAAAATTTTTCCCGTTGCTCATAATTTTAATCGTTCAATAAATATTCTTTACGTTGCTTATTGTTGAAAAATAAATGTTATAACTTATAAGCAACGGGAAAAATTTTTTCTCATTCATAATTGTTATAAGGCAACGTAATAAATTTTTAACGAATGATTAAAGTTATGAGCAACGGAAAAAATTTTTTTTCTTCAATAACTGTTATAGAAGAATGAAAGACATTTTCATTGTTTGAAACTGTTATCTTAAAATGAATTTTTTTTAATACAAACTTTAATATTTATAGTCCAATTTTTTTCCTTACTTCTTATAACTGTTATGTATCTGAAATTCTGAATTTGAGCGTATGTTTAAACCTCCGGTTAAAATTCAAAAAATTTGGAAAATTGGGCGTGACAAAGGGGCGGTTATCATAAAAAAATTGAACAAAAGTCGGTATATGGGGCCCCTTATGGCCTTAAAAATCTCTACAATATTCTTTTTTAATGTTTCTGTGATTTGGGCGCGGTTTAAAATTTATTTAAACATATGTGTGTGTGTCGGGTATTTTATTGTCAGGCTTACTTACTTGTTTTTGTATATGCGACTGTGTATAAGCTAAAACTAATTCCGCATTATCTCCATAACTACAGTGCTTAGGGTTTAATATTTTCGCAGGCGATTAGATGAACCAATTTGCATCAAAAAGTCAATTTCGTACAAAATGTAACAATGAACTTTAAGTTTCATTAACCTTTTATTGCATGATATTTTAAATAAGTGGAAAACAATTTATTTTCGCTTATATGTTTTTAATGCTTTTACTAATAATCCGGGAGCCGGTGACAGCAAAGTATGAATCAATACTATTTAATCATAGGCACAATATGGGCAATAGGGCTGCTCTTAATTCCCGAAATGGAATTTCAATCGGTCTCAGGGTCCAGAAGTGTTCCATTGGACATGGAGGAGAAACGTGAGAAATTTGGAAGCAATCGGATAACGGGAACCCGTGGCAGTTTTCAATTGAAGTTTGGGAAATTGGCAAAAATAGAGAGGAAACGGCCCTTAACTCCCCACAAGGCGCCCCTACGGATATATAACGTATGGCCAACCCCCATTATTTTTTTACTCCGAACATTTTTTCTGAACAAACCTACCCCCTATCTCCCCTCCTTAAGGGGGCTCCCATACAAAAATAATTTTTTAAAAACTTTTCCCCCCATCTTCCTAACCAGCCCCAGAGTGCTCCTAGAGGAGTCAAATGTATGACCGACCCCCATTAACTTTGTCCCCCTAACATTTTCTCCCAACATACTTAACCTCTATCTCCCCCCCTTAAGGGGCTCCCATATAAAACTACCTTAATTTGAGCAAAAATTCATACAAAATGGCCGTCACTACAGTCAAACCCCTCCTAGGGGGCTGATATATATGACCGACCCCCATTATTTTTTTACCCCAAACATTTTCTTCAAACATACCTACCCTCTATCTCCCCTCGTTAGGGGGGTCCCCATACAAAATTAGGCTTAAATTAAAGAAAAATGCCTCACGAACTTCAATCTATAATATAGATGCCGTAGGAACAAGAAAGAGCATGTTCAGCATGCATATTCGAAAAAATTTACAAAATTACCTTTTAAATGAGCCTAATATGAAGAATATTGGATTAGTTTTTGGTGTGTTTTAATAATATGATATATTTTATTACCTTTTTTTTTTAACTGAATTTTGGGTTCCATCCCCTAACTGGCCAAATAATGACCCTAGTAGAAAAAAAATAAATTTTCTAGTCAAATGCCGCAAACCTCAATCTATGACGAGTGTTTTGAGACTATAACCATTAAAATCGGTTAGTGGTTTCTATTCATAAAATTAATTCAAAACAAATATTTTTTGAAACGCATTATTCACTGTTTTCACGTTCGTTTCTTAGGTCTTCGCATGTCTCTCTCGGTCTGTACGCATGGCTCTCTCGGTCTGTACGCATGCAAAGACTCAAGAAACGAACTTAAAAACAGTGAATAATGCGTTTCAAAAAATATTTGTTTTGAATTAATTTTATGAATAGAAACCACTAACCGATTTTAATGGTTATAGTCTCAAAACACTCGTCATAGATTGAGGTTTGCGGCATTTGACTAGAAAATTTATTTTTTTTCTACTAGGGTCATTATTTGGCCAGTTAGGGGATGGAACCCAAAATTCAGTTTAAAAAAAAAGGTAATAAAATATATCATATTATTAAAACACACCAAAAACTAATCCAATATTCTTCATATTAGGCTCATTTAAAAGGTAATTTTGTAAATTTTTCGAATATGCATGCTGAACATGCTCTTTCTTGTTCCTACGGCATCTATATTATAGATTGAAGTTCGTGAGGCATTTTTCTTTAATTTAAGCCCAATTTTGTATGGGGACCCCCCTAACGAGGGGAGATAGAGGGTAGGTATGTTTGAAGAAAATGTTTGGGGTAAAAAAATAATGGGGGTCGGTCATATATATCAGCCCCCTAGGAGGGGTTTGACTGTAGTGACGGCCATTTTGTATGAATTTTTGCTCAAATTAAGGTAGTTTTATATGGGAGCCCCTTAAGGGGGGGAGATAGAGGTTAAGTATGTTGGGAGAAAATGTTAGGGGGACAAAGTTAATGGGGGTCGGTGATACATTTGACTCCTCTAGGAGCACTCTGGGGCTGGTTAGGAAGATGGGGGGAAAAGTTTTTAAAAAATTATTTTTGTATGGGAGCCCCCTTAAGGAGGGGAGATAGGGGGTAGGTTTGTTCAGAAAAAATGTTCGGAGTAAAAAAATAATGGGGGTTGGCCATACGTTATATATCCGTAGGGGCGCCTTGTGGGGAGTTAAGGGCCGTTTCCTCTCTATTTTTGCCAATTTCCCAAACTTCAATTGAAAACTGCCACGGGTTCCCGTTATCCGATTGCCTCCAAATATCTCACGTTTCTCCTCCATGTCTAATGGAACACTTCTGGACCCTGAGACCGATCAGAAACTCGCTACAAAATTTCTCCATAGAGTTAAGAGCAGCCCTAATGGGCAAGGTAAGCCAGGGTTTATCCGGTAAAAATATTTTTTGTAAATTTCATGTAAGTACTTTTAAGAAAATTTGGTGTAACAGCTTTTGCCGCTTCAAAATTATGTAATTCTATACAGTAGACTCGGAAAATGTTAAGTCTCACAAAAGTTAATAGTTGGGGAAAAGTTAAACGAACAGAGGTTTTATGGAATTCAATAGTTGTTCATCTAAAGCTCTTTCGGACGCCCTCGTTGTCTGCAACTTTGAATTTTCAGCGTGCAGCTCTTCTTTTCCAAGCTGTTGGCGAGATTACAATATAGAACCCTAATCAGAGGTGCTATTCACTTTCTATTGATTTCAGTTTAGTTTCGGTATAACAGAATAGAGACCACGCCCACTAAGACGAATTATTCAAGCTTGGTTGATTTTAATGCGTCAGAAATGATTTCATCGGGTTATAAGGTCAAAGGGTCGGCCTTGGTGGCGTAGTTGGTTGAGATGCTAACATTCGATGCGAGAGGCTCTGGATTCAACTCCCAGCTGAGGTCGTGAATGTTTGTATTGTTTTTTCCGTTTCTGTTCTTTGTTTTTCCATTTTTCGTGGTATCGCAACGGGTTTATGTGGAGACTAAGCGTGTCACCCTTCGTGGTAGCAGCCACACTAACCAACCAACCAACCAAGCTCAAAGGGGATATTTATGATTGCAAAAGAATCTGATAAGCCGACTGGCTTTAGGCTTACTCATTAATTTCAGGGTGGATATTTATATAAAAATGTCTTTTTTGCCACGCCTAATTTTAAAAATTTTCCTAACGGCTGTCGTTATAAAGATAGATATTTATTTTTCGAATTCATTCAATTCTTTTATGGTTCACTCTTCCCGTGAAAGCGAGTTTTCTCTTGAGCATTAAATTTACTTTAAGGCTTTCAGTTGAACATCCAAAATATGGAAAAGTGGGCGTGTTAAAAGGGAGTTCTTTGAAAATTGTCTCTTGCAACCAAAAATCAGAAGTACGAGATTCTGTTGCAGTCCTAAGCATTGTCCACAAAAATTGATCGGTCTATTTTGAGGGGAATGTACCTACAGTACCAGGGTTTGTTATAAAAAGCCATAAAGTTTTCAGAATACTTTGATGAAATCTAAAATATGTGCTAATTTGAAAGCCTCTAATTACGAAAATAAGGCGTGTCATAAGGGCGGTTTCATAAAAAAAATCAAAAATTCATTTGGCAAATGACCAATGGTCGGCATGTAAGGTTCTTTTAATCTAATGGAAATCTCAATAATTAATCTAAGTGGGCGTGGTGTTTGGCCATATTTTACACAAAAAAGCTAATCACCCCAATTCTGAATATGGGAACGTGTCCAAACTACGTGAACCATTTTTTACTACTTTTTACCCCCCTCGGTGACAATCCGTAGAATACTCCAAGTGACCAATTTTTCTAAGTGTAGTACTTTCAGGACCCAAGTAGTTTGGACACGTTCCCATATGTAATATTTTAGGTGACCTTTTCCGCCAGTTTCAATAGAATTTTCAAATTTGTATTGAAACTGGCGGAAAAGTTCACGTGATATATTATTCAGAATAGTGGTGATTATGATCTTGTATTTCGAGGCCTTGATGGCTATAAAATCAAATTTTTTTTTTGTTTTCTTTAGTATCAGCCATATTCTAAATGAACATTCCCTGGGAGTTTTTCCCCCAAAAATTTTCCTCGACTGAAGAAGGAAATTTCCTTGGCGTCAGTAAAAAAAAAAAGATTACCTTTGCTTAGAAATGTTCGAAGTTCCTGATCCCTTTATATTCTCTTCCCAGTGTGCTTAGAATGGAAGAATTTTTTATTTCAAATCCGCACGGAAAAGTTATCCGGGAATATTTAGAATCGAGCTGTATATTTTAGTGTTGGATTATTATTTTTTTTTTTCGAAAGACCTGGTCACCTTAATTCTGCGAGTGCACATACCTGGCTGCACTTTTTATGCAAGGTTTGTAAGAGGAAACAAAAAGCTTGTTGTATTTTCTGTTTCACTCCACGCTTAATGATTGCATAGAAAATGATGGAAAAAAATTTCCTTGAATAAGCTCTAATCTCTCAGCGAATGTCAATGACGAGGCGCGAGAATTATAATTGAAAATTATTATAAAATAATGAAATGTTTACACTCAGTTTTTTACTTCTTCTTTCTTTATTTATTTTTAATTATTGTTTCATTTGCTTTTAGAAATATTAAATATTATTTGTATTTATAATTTTTAAAATATAAATTCGAAAAATAAGAACTCATCCCTGACAATATAGTCGTAACATAGCCTTTTTGTCTCGTTGCTACTTCGTCTACATACCGTCGTTCGTAAGTTATTGTGTTCTATATGGAAAAAATAAAATTTTGGAAAATTGATTTTAAAATTCAATTTAAAAAAACTGAAATGATAAAAGTGCGCTTTTATTGAGTTTACTAGGGCGGTAATGTCTTAGGTTCCTTCTGCTTTAAAAATATCAAGCTCCGTAGAACAAAGTTTTTAAGTTGGACGTATTTAAATCAAAGTGAAATAGCAATTCGTTTTATCACATAGAACACAATAACTTACGAACGACCATACGATGCTTTTAATTTACATAAATACCTACCATGATATAAAGAGAGCAAGATAGCGCCATTTCGGGTACCGCTATTTTGTAGCATTCGCATTGTTGTTGTTTCCCATGCTAAAGTATAGTTGTGACGTTGGGCTTAACATGCAAAACAACAACAACGAAGCTCTCATTTTCTATTTGTGACATCATCGGGCTGAAGTGGCGCTATCTTGTTTTTTGTATCATGAATACCTACGGTCTACGCAATTCAATAGTTATGTTGTTTTTTAATTTCATTTTTAACCCTTTAACACATTAGCGTTAGAGGGTTGTCGAGTATTTTATTTCGGTCCTCATTGTCTGCTTACTAAATTTTTAAGCAAAAAAAAATTTTTATATCGCACATTTACTTCAAGAGTGTCACAACTTTTTATGAAGAAGAGACTAACATAACTGTTTTTTGGTCTGATTTTCAATAACATATTGCAACTATGAGTGTGCGATTAGGTAGGCAGATGATCTGTGAACACATTCCTTGCATTAACCCCAATTTGACAAATTTTGAATTGTGACACTCTTGTTGCACATGTGCGATATATATACATACATATATATATATATAAAAAAGACGTAGCAATATATGTAAAAATTCATTACAGGAATTTATGCAGTTATGAAAATGCCTTTGTAACTTTTCCCATCGTCAAATTTTCATACAAATTTTGACAGTTCAGTGAAAAATTTCTCATTTGGTCAAGTTTCCGAAGTTGAATGAATCCTTATATTATAAATTTCTCTCGAATGATCATTTTTAAGTATTATTATTATTATTCGAACTCGATTCGGGGTCCATTGCACAACCGGTCACTCACACCATTTTTTTTAGTTGTTTGTTTGGCTTTATGAAATCAGGAAACGCTGTTTTGGTAAGGCAAATCATATGGCATAGCAGCGTTTTGTGCCAAGCCCTTCTCTTTTTATTATCAATGAATTAATTTTTTTTTTTTTTTTTGTTAATTAATTCGATTGAGATTTTGTTTTCAAAATTCTTGAAGACAGTGAATTCTCGCAAAAGGAATTTTTTTTGTTAGATTCATAATATATTATCTATACATTTTTTGTTTTATTTCGTTAGCTACTTTTATCAAGTACTCAAAACTGGTTGTTCGAATTCATATGGTCCACTTTAATTGAAAAGAAAATCCGAATTCGGTTTTGCTTATATTCTAATATCACATCGATCGTTATCGCAGTATCATAAACGTCCCAGGGGGAAATATGTTTATCAGTGATAAAAACGTAAAAATGCATACGATGCTGTGGCGACAAGTATTTGCGCAGTCGCAAATAAAAATGTTTTAAAATTAAAATAAAATCATGACCATTGATCATATATTTCATACTGGGTAACAGGGTAGGTACGAAAAAATTCGGCATTAATTTTTTTTCTACTTTTGCTACATTAAACAGAGCTTAATGTATTTATGTTCCACAAGAACGAATAAGAAGCTCTCATAATGCTTAAAAAGAAAGAATGAATGAAAAAATAATAATAATACCAAATAATAACAATAATAATAATAATAATAGTATTAATAATAATAATAATAATAATAATACTAATAATATTAATAATAATAATAAGTAATAATAATTCAGATAAACAGAAAAGCATTTCAAAGCACAGAAAATGCCTTAAAAAAATGCACATTCTCGGCTTAACTACTTAACCCATAACTCGCTCATAAGTTAGAATCTAGTCACTAAGTATTCACTTACAAGTGCACACACATCGTACCTACTCCGTATGTATGTATGTTTGTATGTATTTTTGTGCCTATGTGTGTGCTTATGAGTTTGTAAAATTGAGCTACAAATAATTGGTATTGTTACTAGTCAGATCTATTGGCAGGCCCACGATTTCGGTGGCAATCACTGCAGCGACGACTCCGACTCAATAACGCAAAAAAGTAGAGACAAAAAAAAAAAATAAATAGAGTCAAAATAGCCATTGTATGTCTGGTAGCTCGCTTGCCACTTATTGTAAGCGTTTCTAGTTGATTTGCTTTGATGTGTAGTGTAATGCATGATGTTGGTTTCTACAGTTTTGTGGAATACCTTGAACGTACAGACCTTCGCAGTATGCTTGAGCGCAGTTCTCCGCGCGTCGAAGCATTCAGAGAGGCACCTGTTTGCGACGATCGCACGAAGTGCTGTTGTTGCTGCTGCTGTGGCTGTTGCTGTTGCTTTTTCTCCATATCATCATAATCGCATGTTGCTCGCCCGTCCTCATTACCACTCGCATAGCCACCGGCACCGCCTCTCTTTGTCGCCAGGCATGGGAAATCCCAAATGCTTTGATTGCGTCCAAAGCATTCACCGTCGGCGAGCGTTTGAGGCAGGTCATGGTTAAGTGTTTCTGGCAAAAACAATGAGAGTACACCGCCAACAATTCCGAGTATACCTAAAATAATCAATGGCATCATCGGCGATACATTTGCCAAGTAGACAACGAATGGCGCTATTATGCTTGCCACATAGCCCATTATGTGTATGAAGGCGACACCTTGGGCCCGGACAACAGTTGGCAATATTTCGGCAGCATACTGTAGACCAATATTATAAGAGATATTCACAAAGAAGCGTCCGGCGATGGCGAGTGTCGCCGAATAGATACCGACTGGTACGATTGTCGCCAGCAAACTGAATACTCCGCTCGCAATCATCGTACCGCATGCCAGCCAACGTCGACCCCATCTATCGAGCAGGAGCGTTAGTAACGTATCTGCTGGAAGTTCCGTAAAACTGGCAACCGTAAACGTAAAGAATATATTCAGACCCAATGAGCCAACATTCCGGACATGGCCATCGAAGACCAGCGATATGGCCATCCATATTAGGATCAGTAGGATCGTTGTACGTCGCAAGTGGGCTGTCTTAAATAGATCCAAAACGGAGTAGCTACTATTCTGTGTCTCTTCTTGATAGATTTTCACACAGCTTTCGGTAAACGTTTGATACACATGCGTTGGTACGTGCGTTCCGTTACGCTTTTCCAATTTTTTCAATATCGATACCGCTTTCTCAACCTTGCCCTGCGATACCAACCATCTGTGAAATGAATGAAAAAATAAAAATATTTTTTAAAAACGATAAGATTATATAAGTAAGCACAATATTTAGGGACCTGGATAAGTGAGATATAATCATTGTTTCCAATTTTTTTTTTTTTTTTTTTTTTTTTGGGGGGGGGGTGTATTTTCCCCTGGATGTCTCAAAAGAAGGCCTAAATACCCAAAAAATTATTTCTGAAACCTTCCAAAAGCAAAAACTTGATCCTATAAGGTCCCGTAAAAGCTTCCCGGACCACTTTTCTGCCCTAAGACTCCACTAAAGATCATAAATGTCTTTGAATTTACGGGAGACTCCACTAAACTGGCAAAAGTGGATATTATTCATAGTTAAAATAGGGTCCCGAAACTTTTGCATTGAAATTGTACCCTGGCTACTGAGAATTTTTTATTTTCTTATTTTTTATTTTTAAACGGTTTAATTTACCTTGTTACGCATATGAGTGAAACAATTTATCGGCTAAGACAAATTATGACTTGACAGTTTCATTTCTTCTTAATTGCTTTGTTGTTATCAGTTCTTTCCATGTAGGTTCTTTCTGAGAACTCGAACGAAGAGTGTGACGCAGGAAAAGCTTTTAGAGACCTTATATAAACATGTCAAGATGTCAACTATTAATAAGCTTGACATGTATTTTGATCATTTGAATTTGTTTTAATTAACTTCCACCAACCATTCGGAGTCCTAAATGAGTCATTTATGAATCCTTATGCGGATTGTGAGCCATCATAATGAGCATATTTAAGAACGTGCTTCCATTCTTGTGCAGGTCGTCCTACACCCAGAAAAAAACCACATAAAATAAATAAAAACCACACTGATTCAATGTGAAACGTTAACAAAAGTCTAGTAACGTAGAAAATTTTTGATTCAATATGGAACACCATTGAATTAAGGTGGTGCAATATCGACGATATTAATATAAAAACCATATTAAAATCATGATACCCGAAAACAAGCTCTCTTTGTATCATGATTAAAATGATATTTTTCGGTATTGAATTAATATTAGATTCTACTTAATTGTGATATGAATTCATGTAAAAAACCAGGTCGGTGCGTTCGATCACTGCTCCAGCGAGCGTCGTTTTTTAGAACGAAGTTCTTTATGAAACGATAGCGATAGGGGACCTAGTTGAGAAAAAGTTAAATGCCGTTATTTTGTGCGTTACCAAAAAGTGAAGTTCGCAAAAAAGGGTATAATAACCTTTGCAGAGAGAAAGAAATATACATATATTTATATACAATGACTTCCTGATGCGGCCGAGATATTATACTTTCTTAGGCGACACTTATTTCCGACGATATCACGAAAAAACAATTAATTATTAAATTCAGAAACTGCACAGACACATACATGAATCTAAACAAAACAAAACAAAATGTGGTACTGCCAGACTGAAAGTTTTCAGAATAACTCCGATTAGTAGATTTTTGCAAATATATAAGGGCATTTTAGGTAACTTATATTTTTTTTGCGCTATCAAAGTATCCGTCAATTCGTACATAATTAAAACATATTTAAAATCATCGTCTGTACTCCGGGGGCTGCGGATGTAATATCGGTGTGAAAAATATCGATACTTTAAAATATCTTTAAGTATGAAAATTCGCATTTTCGAGACTATCTCATTTGCGATGGAAAACCCTTTACACGTATGCTTTTTCAGTTCCAGTATATTCTGCTTAGCTGACTTCGCACTTTAAGGGCTCAACGCTGTTGAAGTAAATTGAAAGGAAGTAACGAGCTCACTACTTTGAAGAAAGGAAATCAGAGTTGAAATTTCGATGACAGGTCGACAGAAATATAGGAAATGTGTGACTTAAATGCAACCCTGTGAGTCCGATTACTTGTAATAAGCGTATGCGTTCAAGTAGCGAAAGTAAGTCAAAGCACTTATTTGTTTTTATACCCAGCCTAAAAGCTAGTACACAAAGGCAAAGGAATTCATTGGCGGAATTGAGGCTGAATAAATTTTATTTCCGCGAAGGAATGTCAGATTGACAGATACCACAAGGCGGTAAATTTGAATACAAATACATTAGCTGTTTGAAGCTCAATAATATTTATATTCGAACTCGGTATAACCATTCTCCATATTTTTCCGATGGAATGAGATGCTTATGTCAAAATTCCTTCGCAATTTATTCAACTCGGCCAATAAATGGCGAAAAAATTCGCTTCAGCGCCATCTGTTGACAATTTTTAAAGTTAAAGCAACCTCAAATTCCTTCGCTCTTTTTTCACTCTTGTGTACTAGCCGAAGGAATGAACTTGAGTTGTAATTTCTTTGAATTCCGCGAAGGAATTGTCCCATACATTTTTGTATGGAATGTCAAATTTCTTTGCCTTTGTGTACTAGCTTTAAGCAGGGTATATTAGTTTTCACATATAACCATATATGTCACTCTCATAGATATTGCGCGGGACGTTTCGCATCAGCATGAAAGATATGTTACTCGAAAGGCAACATACGAGCGAGAGAGAAAGACTTTTGGTGGGTACCTAAGTGAAAAATGCTCATTTTGGTGGGTACCCAAGACCGTGGTGGGTACCCAAGCCCATGTGCGAATCTTGTAACAGCCAACACTAAGCTCCGTAGATATAGACATATATATATATTCTTGATCAGGATCAAAAACTGAATCGACTTAGACATGTCCGTCTGTCTGTCTGTCCGTCCGTCTGTGGTCGGATCTCCTCCGAAACGGCTGGACCAACCAAGTCGAAATTTGGAACATACAAGTAAATCGGGATCCGAGTATGATCCTAAGTAATAATGGGAGACATGCGCCCACTGCCACGCCCACAAATGAATTAAACGTGTTTTCAGTAAAAATCTTGTAACTTGCGAACCACTCAACACATTTCATTGATATTTGATATACTGGTAAACTACGAAAAGGGACATATCCGGAACAAATGGACGCCGGCCTCCTCGAGCCACGCCCAAAAATAAGCCCACAAATAAGAGTTTATCGTACCTTGTGAAGTAAAAGGCGTAGAAGCTTCAAATTCGCAACATAGGTTGACGAAGGCGAATGAAAGGTGTAGGAAAAAAACTGATGTGGCCCGCCCACTGCCACGTCCACTTTTCCATTTTTTTGTTTTCTAATTGGAGGCCTTAATATACGCTCAAAATCAAAGTTTCAGTGGAATATCTCAACAAAATCCGATTTTGGGGCAGTTTTGAGATTTTTGTGACAGGCCCTAGTACTGGAGGTACCCTTAATAATGGACTAGGCATGCCAATCCCGGGATCCCGGGATTTGAAAAAATAGTAATAAATAGTTTAAT
Source organism: Chlorops oryzae (assembly GCA_020466095.1). Lineage (NCBI taxonomy): Eukaryota > Metazoa > Arthropoda > Insecta > Diptera > Chloropidae > Chlorops > Chlorops oryzae. The sequence goes on from CM035806.1 coordinate 119,751,556, forward strand.
TCGTAGAAAAAATCGGACAAAATCGTTTAAATCCGTTTAATCATTTAGTCGAAGTTACAATATATGAATGTGTTAATCAATATTTTGTTGAATAGCCTAGAAAACCACCGGGACTGATTCCGGGATCCCGGGATACCCCGGGATTTTGACATCCCTATAATGGAACTATAAAAAAAATTTTTTGGGGAGGATGTTTATGGCTACAAAGGAAGCATAACTGCCAAATTTCGATCAAGTCCCATTTGAATTTCGGGTGTAGGAAGCCATTTTCGAAAAACGCCCTTCGGCCAAACCCACTTTTCCAATTTTTTATACGCTTAAATTCTAAGTTTCATTGAAATATTTCGAAAAAGTCAGATTTTGGGGCAGCTTTGAGATTTTCGTGACAGACACTAGTGCTGGAGGTACTTTTAATATTGGACCTATCAAAGAAATTTTTTGAGAGGATGTTTATGGCTACATAGGAAGCATAAGTGCCCACTTTCGTTCAAGTCCCATTTGAATTTCGGGTGTAGGAGACAATATTCGAAAAACTCCCTTTTGCCACGCCCACTTTGCCAATTTTTTAAAATCATATTACTTGCCTTTAAGTTTGTTCAAATACCAAATTTCATCAACATATCTTGAAAAACTTTGGTTTTAGAGCAGTTTTTGTGATTTTCGTAATAGACCCTTGTAGTGGAGATACCCCTAAAAATTGTGAGATCGGGTCCATTCTCGAACTTACTCTTACTCATGTCCCCGTGAGCACCCATGCCAAATTTTGTCAAGATAGCTCAACTCCTTCGATAAGAAACCTGTATACAGACAGACGGACATGGCTAAATCGAATCTCCTGGTGATGCTGATTATTTCTATATATATTTTGTATGGTCTAGCTCGACTGGTTCTGGGTGTTACACACAACCACACAAACGCAATATACCCTCGACATAGTCTTGTAAACATATATTTTTCGATTAATAAAAACAATTGTTTTTTGCGAAAAACCTTGCTGCAAATTATATTTACTAACATTTATAAATACCATAATGAAATTCTTTCTTGTCTGGTGTCCTATGACACAACTTAACTTTTTTTTTTTTGGGAAAAGTAGATAATTTAACATTTACATTATGTATTTAAAAAACTGAGAAATAAAAGATTTTACCAATCTTTTTATGCTTAAAAAATTAAAAAAAAGATTCTATAGGAATTTCTTGAAAGAGCTTGTGCGTGATGTTTTGGAAGGCCCGAAGAAAGCAACTTGTTTTATTGGTTCGCGTCCAACTTAGTTTCTCTGTTCCCCGCATTTTATCGCTAAAATTTACTTGCCTGTTTTATTCTCCATTTTTCCACAAATTTTTTGGCAGGGTTCGAACTCGGACCTTCCAGATTACAAAACTAGCACACCAACTTCGCCATTGCGAGATCTGATTTGAGCTTGCTACGTTTATTATATCAATGTAAATGCAAAACAACTGCTCAATAAATAACGTTTCTTATTGATTAAATAGGTAGCAACGTAAATACCAACGCAATTCACGAATTAATATGAAAACAAACTCAAATCAATATGGTTCAACTTCAAATCAATGTAACTTTAACATACTCCACGAAATATATGGAAACTACATCAAATCAAAGTTGAAAATTGTTATTTTAATATGTTTCGGTATTATTTTTCTTCTATATTGAAACAGATTGAATTAATATAGCTCGGATTTGATTTTAAGTTGCAGTTTTTTGCTCAGTGTACATGAGTCCGAAATAATTTACCGAAGGAGCCCATATTAGATTCATATACGACGCCTTCCGCACTCATATTATGTGTAGTAAAAAGAAATCCATTATTTTTGCACTAAATTGAGGGCTTTATTTATGATAGTTAGAATGACCCGATTTAGGTCAAATATGCGCCGTTTTGTTCGATAACTTGTTGCCATTTTAAAGGTAATTTCATTATGCCTCTCTCATAGAAGCCCTCGTTCCTATTAGCAAAAAATTGAGACAGTCGAATTTCAGAAGCCTCTCTTGAAGCGAATGTTTCACCAGCAAAATTGTTCGCCATGGATAGGAACAGATGGTAATCACTTGGTGCCAGGTCCGGACTATAAGGTGGATGCAGAAGAACCTCCCAACCAAACTCCCGGAGCTTCTAGCGAGTCACTATCGATGTGTGTGGCCTGGCGTTGTCCTGATGGAACACAATTCCTCTCCTATTGGCCAAAGCTGGCCGCTTATGGGCGATTGCTTCCTTCAGACGGTCCAATTGTTGACAGTAGAGTTCCGAGTTAAGAGTTTTGCCGTATGGGAGCAGCTCATAGTAGATAATTCCCTGCCAATCCCACCAAACACACAGCAAAACCTTCCTGGCCGTCAATCCTGGCTTGGCCACCATTTCCGCCGGTTCACCGTGTTTCGACCACGACCGTTTTCGCTTGACGTTGTCGTAAGTGACCCACTTTTCATCACCAGTCACCAACCGCTTCAGAAATGGGTCGATTTTGTTGCGGTTCAGCAGTGATTCGCAGATGGAAAATCGGTCTATGAGGTTTTTTTGCGTTAACTCGTGTGGCACCCATACATCGAGCTTCTTTGTGTATCCAGCCTTATTCAAATGGTTCCAAACGGTTTTTTGTGCAATTTTTAGCTCTTTTGCAATCGAAACAGTGCTAACATGACGGTCGGACTCGATAATTTCCATGATTTTATCGACATTTTCGACAATTGGCCTTCCAGTGCGTGGTGCATCCTTGACATCGAAGTTACCGGAACGGAATCGACGAAACCAAAATTGCGCATGATTGGCTGTTACAGTATCAGGTCCATAAACGCTATTCACATTTTCAGCCGCCTGGCTTGCGTTTTCTCCCTTATCGAAGAAAAACTGTAAAATGTAGCGAATTTTCTCTTTGCTGATGTCCATCTTTGACAAGCTCTCAAACAAAACTGAATCAATCAATCAAAAAAGTGTCAAAAAAGCTTTTTTAGTAGGAACTGTCATCTTTCTAATGCCCCCTAGCGGAACACGATCGGACTTATACAACGCGAGATGCAGATAAATAACGCCATCTATTGGAAAAATAATGGATTTCTTTTTACTACACCTAATATTTATGAGTTTAAGAAGACTCAAAATTTTTTTTTTGATAAATGCAAACAAATTTCTAGGATTTTGCGTACATACTTATACAGTAATGTGCTGACGGAATCGGAATTTTAGTCAATTGAAATTTTATATCTTATATTTATCTCAAAGAGAAGCGGATAAAATAGGGCTTTCTGCAAGTAAGAACCAATAGCAGTTCCGATCCAAAACCAAAACCAACAAAATCTGTAAATTCTATATGAAATTTTCGTCGATTTTAAATCCGAATCCGTCAGCAGTGGCGTAACTATCGGGGGTGTTAGGGGTGAAAACCCACCCGGGGCCCTTACCCATGGGCCCAGAGTCATCGCTTCGTATGTTAGCAACTCAATCAACTGCGGCCGTCGACCATATTAGGTAAGAATTAAAAAAATATTTTCGATGTTAACAAGACCTATCCAAAGCTCTTACCGGAATCGCGACACCAAAACAAAATTTTTAATTAGTTGAACTGTGTAATCTGATGAAAATTTATATCACTATAGTGTATGTATGAAACACTTCGAAATTTTGATTCGATGAACATTCATTTCGACCTCTCATGGTTGGACACCCTCTCTAACTAAGACAACTTTCGTCTATTTCGTCTAATTTCAAACTTTTTATTATTATTTACGATTTCTTACCTTGCAGATTCCGGCACCACCAACGGTGTTAGGACCACTAAAAGAAGCGGTAAAGACGTCACGATAATGAAAATCTTCCAATCGGCTATAAAATACGCAATCCATGGCAAGGCGCAGGCGGCCATGGTGAAGAATATCGCTATGGACATATTAGCGACAAACGTGCGATACTTTGGGCCAACGTATTCGAGTACTAAAAAAAATAACAAAATAATGAAAATAGGTCGTTTTTGATGGCTCTTCAAAAGCTTGATTTGAAGTGTTTCAAGCATCTCTATGTAAGTACATTGAAATAATCACCAATCAATATGATCGATTGGATTCAATTACAGTAGAATCTTGATTATCTGAACATCCGGACTCAATTGGCGGACGGCTCTAATTACCAGGGCTCGGATTTTGTTGCATTTATAAATTTAAAGCATACTTTATGGAGTAAAAATTTTGTTGAATTCGCATAAAGTTGAGATTCAAATCGATTTTAAACTTCAATATGCAATTTTTGAGGGTAGAAAAGCGGTTTGAAGTTCAAAATTATTTTCAAAATGTTAGTAAGAAATTTTTTGTTGCCCCATAAAGTATGCTTTAAGTTTATAAATTGAACAAAATCCGAGCCCTACGAATTACCGACTGAGAAATGACTTGACACATTTTCACGAATTGTTTCCAACCACAATTGTAAATGAAATAAACCACTTGATTATCTTTGATGTCGTATTGTCTTAATGACATACAGTGTTGTGCAAAACAATAGTAACCAAAATCACTTTTCAACTTGATTTTATATATATGTCGTAAAACCTGCCTTGTTATGATAATGTATAAACAGAAAACTGTGACTTTTATGTGTAAAGTTTAGATCGCAGCGGCTTTTAAAAAGGGAGAACAGATTTTGGGAAGAAGAAAAAAAACGAGGAAAAGCAAGAAAACGAAAAGAAGTCGGAAGGATTTTGTTTAGACAAACTCGAAAGGATTTTTAAAGTAAAGATCATTAAAAACGCACCTAAAAAGGCTTTTATTTCAAAATCACTTAAAAGATTTCTTTAAATAAAAAACAAAATTATCGAACACAACCTGAGAAAGGCTTTCTATTTGAAAACCGTCAAAAAGGATTCAAGAATGGAGTACAATTCGACATCAGAAGTGGGATTCACTCAAGAAACGCCACAAGCCGCGAGTGAAGAAAAATGGATTCTTATATTCGAGCAACAAAACCGCATTTTTTAGCCCTCGTTGAAGCCATCCAACCAACATCTAATGTAAATACGCATTTACCGGAGTTTGACCCTGATATGCAGCCGCGAAGCGTATCATTGATGAATATTCTTAGTCGGGCGCTCAAAGGACAGGCATCTGTGTGGTTAGCACAAGTCTCATATCCTGGTATGACTTGGGCGGAATTCAAGGGTATTTTTACATCGCGCTTTGATTGTCCTGAAACTTTTGCTGCATTTTTGATGAACATGCACGGTCACAGACCTAAAGAAGGCGAGTGCTTATCCGCGTATGCTGCAACTCAAATAACGTCTCTAATGGCTCGATGGAAGAACTTGTCAACTGAACAGATAGCTGTTTCCACAGTACTAGCTTATATTGCTCAGTTTGAACCTAGAGTTCATCGCTTGACATATACTATGGATATTGGCGCTCGGAATATGTTGCAACAAGAACTGAGGGCGCTCTCATTCTCAAAAAGAAAGGCTGTTACACAGAATGAAGTCAACGTACCAGACAGCAAACGAATGAAGGTGCCAACAACAATGCCTACTCTACAATGTTTCAATTGTGGAAAACATGGGCACAAAGCCTTACAATGCAGATTCCGGAGCCTTGACGCATCGAATTCCAAACCGAACGTTGCTGAAAATCGTAAAGTGCAAGCAAAGGCGAATGTCAATTGTTTTCACTGTCGAGAAGCGGGCCTCTACGCATCAAGTTGCCCCAAGATTATTCGCAGAGGACCTGGTGATTCGGGAGGAATTTCCTGGACAGATCGTCGAGTTGATCTGTGCAGTGTTGGCGCACCTACTGGAGTATTGGTTCACTTCAGTGAGAAATTCATATTTCATTATGATTCATGGTTCAGAATGCTCACTTGTAAAGGAATCTTTGGCTTGCAAATTTCGTGGGAAACGTAATTATAGTGTAGTGACAATGACAGGAATTGGACCAGTGTCAATAGTACTATGCAAATCTTAACGTTTATTGAAGTAGATGGCATTGTTTTCGAGATATTGCTTCATGTCTTGCCAGATTCTCATTTACATCATGCAATAATTATTGGACGTGAAATCCTTGATCAGGGAATCGCTGTACATAACATATGACATCAGAGAAACTTTGCTTAAATAGAGTAAAATTGGTGCATACTTGTGAAGTTAATGTGCAAAGGGATGTAGACTTTAATTTAATTGATACCGATATTTCTTAGGACCTCAAGCTCAAGTTATTAGACATTTTGGATTCTTTCAAACAAAGCTTTGTAACTGGAATTCCAAATACTCCAGCTGATACCACACCGATGCAAATACAGCTAAAAGATCCAAACAAAACAGTTTATAGGCGTCCTTATCGGTTGAGTACCGAAGAGCGTAGTATTATGCGCGATAGAATTAATGAGCTGTTAAGTTGTGGTATCATTCGCCCTAGTTCATCACCATTTGCGAGTCCTATACTTCTTGTGATAAAGAAGGATGGTTCAGATCGAATGTGTGTGGATTTCCGCGAGTTGAATTACAATACAATTCCTGATAGGTTTCCTTTACCACTCATCTCGGATCAAATTGATAGGTTGCAGGGTTCCTTTTTCTTCACAAGCTTGGACATGGCATCAGGGTTTCACCAATTACCTATTCATTCTGATTCGATTAAGTATACTGCTTTTGTATCTCCAGGTAGGAGACAATATTCGAAAAACTCACTTCTGCCACGCCCAGAGTGTGTCGGGTATAACAAAATTATCGAATACAACCTGAGAAAGGCTTTCTATTTGGAAACCGTCAAAAAGGATTCAAGAATGCAGTACAATTCGACATATATATATTGTTCTTGCTCTTCCAAAGTCTTCTTAACCATTTTAAGAAACACTACTTTGCTTTGCAAATGACCCGACTTACAGCCTACAAAGTACCGTTTATACAAATCAAAATTAAAGAAGCTGCTTTTGTTGTGCACAACACTATATCATATGTTACTCTTTCTCTAAAGAAAATTGAAAAAAAAAATCGAACTATTTTGATTTGACTTTGAAATCGGCTATTCAGAGCGCCCGTTTGTTTTATTCAAATAATCAGGATTCTACTGTATTCAAATAGAATGAACTCACCTAAAATGTACATCATCGTAAAGGAATTATCGAAAGCGAAACCGACAAAAAATCGCATCAAAGCGAATTGCCAAAAGTTATTCACGAATGCCGTACCAACACCGGCGACAAGACCCATTAAGTTCGTGCCAATCAACGCTGGAATACGTCCAAATCGATCGGCGATCCAGCCAAAGAGTAAGCCGCCAACAATGGCGCCCAAAAAGAATATCGATTGTGCATAGGTCGGCAGAGCGGCATCGTCACAGACCCAATTCTGTTCCGTCGCAACGGTCGTATACGGAATCTCGGAGAAATTATAACTCCAACCTTGCTGGCACTTAGTCGTCGGCCATGTTGGATCGGCTATCTTAATGCCTTTGGCTATTATTTCCGTATAATTAATAGCGTACATGCGACAATTGCAGTACTCGCCATTTTCGCGTGGGATGGACAGTGCCAACCTAGAAAGGTTAAAAGATAACAAGTTAAGTTGTGTCATAGGACACCAGATAAGAACGAAGTTCATTATGATATTTATAAATGTTAGTAAATATAATTTGCAGCAAGGTTTTTCGCAAAAAACAATTGTTTTTATTAATCGAAAAATATATGTTTACAAGACTATGTCGAGGGTATATTGCGTTTGTGTGGTTGTGTGTAACACCCAGAACCAGTCGAGCTAGACCATACAAAATATATATAGAAATAATCAGCATCACCAGGAGATTCGATTTAGACATGACAACGGAAAAAAAAACGTTGACTTACTTTCACTGTTTGAACGCATAATCTTGTTACAAGTAATCGGACTCACAGGGCTGCATTTAAGTCATACATTTCCTATATTTCTATCGACCTGTCATCGAAATTTCAACTCTGATTTCCTTTCTTCAAAGTAGTGAGCTCGTTACTTCCTTTCAATTTACTTTAACAGCGTTGAGCCCTTTAAGTGCGAAGTCAGCTAAGCAGAATATACTGGAACTGAAAAAGCATACGTGTAAAGGGTTTACCATCGCAAATGAGATAGTCTCAAAAATGCGACTTTTCATACTTAAAGATATTTTAAAGTATCGATATATTTCACACCGATATTACATCCGCAGCCCCCGGAGTACAGACGATGATTTTAAATATGTTTTAATTATGTACGAATTGACGGATACTTTGATAGCGCAAAAAAATTATAAGTTACTCAAAATGCCCTTATATATTTGCAAAAATCTACTAATCGGAGTTATTCTGAAAACTTTCAGTCTGGCAGCACCACATATTGTTTTGTTTTGTTTGAATGCATGTATGCTTGTATGCGTCTGTGTAGTTTCTGAATTTAATAACTACCCAATAAACACAAAAACGATAACGAGTTCGAATCGATTTCGAATCTAATTCGTAGAGCGCGAATCGCATTAAACGAATTCGAATCGATTTCGATTCGAATTCGCGGAAGGCAATTTTCGCGATATCGCGCTTTTATCGTATTTTGCGTTCGATTCGAAGAGAAAATGCGAAAAGAATTCGAAACGTTTGCAACGAGCTCGCCTCGAGCTCGCTTTTTATCGTGGAATTTATAAGAGTCTTGCCGACTACGGCACCCTGAAAGGGATTTTGAAGTTTTGTTGATTTTTCGATAGGTGGCATCTAAAAACACTGTAGGGACGACTTTTTAGTTTTCTATTTTAAAAAGTCCTGGAGGGCTCCCTCAAAAATGGCCCCAATGCAAAAGCGCGATAGCAAAACGATAGTAAAATACGAATCGCGCGCGATTCGTAAACGATAAAAAATGCGATAAAAATATGAATCGCGTAAAAAGGTGACTCCCTCACGAATTCGAATTCGATTCGAGCTCGCCGCGAACACTCGCCGCGAAGAGTTTGCACGTCAAAACGAATTCGATTCGAATTCGATTCGAACTCGTTGTGCTTGTTGGGTAATTGTTTTTTCGTGATATCGTCGGAAATAAGTGTCGCTCAAAAAAGTATAATATCTCGCTCGCATCAGGAAGTCATTTTACATAAATATATGTATATTTCTTTCTCTCTGTAAAGGTTATTATACCCTTTTTTGCGAAAAAAAAAGTTCCAATAAAAAAAAAACACCTAATTAGATCGGAAATAGGAAATCAATCAAAGAAAGCACTCAAGTTTAATAATTATGTATTGAAGAAATTTGCATAATGAGCTGCATGGTCTTGGAGAACTGGATTTTGATTTCAATGTTTTTTTTAATTATATTTTTATTATTTTTTATTAGTGTTATTATTGTTTTCTAAATTTCCTTCCTTGATTTTCAGTCGAAATACTCGCGAAACTCGAAATTTTTCTCAATTTAACTGAAGTTGTTATATGGCACATGGGCTTTTCCTGAAAAAGTAACATGCTAGTCGCGTCGTAGTCGTATTATCTCCGATTGCCTTTCGGATCAGCATAGAAATATGTACTTATGTTTGATATATTATATATATATGAATAAGAGTCCGCGTGAGATGCTCGAAGGTACTTAGAAACAAAAGTACTAGTTACCGCATTCATGAAAACGGAACTGAAAAATTATCTCACGGCAATGTCGCGTCCGCGTGGAATTGCGCCTTATGTATGTATGTGTATATGAAGCTATTATTGTCTTCTTTTCGATATTGAGTGCCGTCAAATCGAACGCCAAGTCATCGCAACCTGATCACGTTAAATTTTTTTTTTGCCCCCATGCAGCTCCCATAAGCGCTGGGGTTCATTAACCGGTTCAAGTCGCATCAATTCTTTATTGCCTGTATTAATAATGCATGTGCGTGTGTGTGTGCGCGCGTTTTTTCGCGTGATTTATTGTGAAAGTCGGACTCGTATGGCTTTCTATAGTGTATATTCAGTTCTAATTGATAAATGCGTATACCCCACGTCCAAGGTCGCTTCCAAATGGAGCAGCTGCTCTCGATTGCTCTGCCAGATGTGCCGCCCAGATTGAATCATTTTTTCATAGAAGTTTTTTTCCGATTATTTTTGTTGTTGGTGTTTTTTTGTGGTTGTTGTTATTATTTTTATGTGAAGCAAAACATTTATTAATTCTCAATTATTAATTAAAATCACTTGCTCCAAACGTTTCGGTTGTGCGGTGCGCGCATGCGCAAATATTCGCTTTAGAGTTACAGTCGCACAGTCTCAGTTTGCGTCATTGATACAGCCGTCCGTCCGTCGGTAAGGGAGGTGGGGTGGGGGAATCGATGGACGGTTTGTGTATTGGAAGTTTAATGGTTTTCCACTGTTTCAAACTTGAGGTTTCACTTCCCCATGCACCTGCGTACGGTTCAAGGTCTCACCTACGTTAGCAATCGAGTTGAAATTACAAGTATTATGGCAATTAATGAGCTTAAAACATGTTGATTAGGCATTTTTCTAAATTTTTAAGACGACTATTTGTTTCAAATTTTCACGCATTCTATCGAATCTCTCTCTCGCTCTCGCTCTCTCTCTCTCTCTCTCAATCTTTATCTCTGTCCCTTTTCCTCCCGCTGTCTTGAAGAAAACAATAAACTTGCACTTCAATCCATATTCTTCAAACGCTGTCGCTGTGTTCATGTTTCCCATAGAGTTTTTTGAGATATTAAGTTATGGAAGAATTCTAGTATAAAACCTCCGTGTCTATTCTTAATTTTCCCTTCTTCTTCTTTGCATTTTCCTCCTATGTCAGTTTGTTTCTTCTCGTCCCTGTACAGTTTGTTTCCGAATGATTTTTAAACTTATATTTTCTTTCCTGTAGCCATTTCTAATCTCTATGGACTTCTATTTCTATTTGCTTCATGTAAAATATTTTCACTGTGTCTTTACTGATCTACTCGATGGTTCTTAAGAACAATATTCATTTCGTAGCCCTCAATTCTATTAGGCCTCCAATCTTTTTTAGACTCCGTTCGGTCATTCTAGCCTCTCGTATTTTCCCTTCACCGTAATAAATTTATTGTTAAGTCCACGTTCAACTCTCATCATCATCAAGTAATTCAAAGGCATCGTTCGATTTCGTTTTGATATACTCTGTACTCTCTCCTTGTGGACAATCCTCTTAAACGGTAACACTTTCGGAATCCTCTGCATTTCCTGATTCTCAAATAGTTTCCTCTTAAGCGGACCGTATGTGTCCGGTTAAGAGAGAGTACACTGTACTCGTATGCACCTACATATATTATCTGAAGAGTCATACTCGAGACTCAAGAAGCGACGGATAAATTGAGCCTTTGTCAAGCGCGTCGACTTGGCCCACATTGCACTTAAGTATATGCGTCGTTATCAAATAAATCTCTGGAGTAGGTAAAGCTAACGAAATTTCAGCGTTAGTAAATGACAAAAGAGAGGGTGAAAACTGAGAAGAAGAAAAAACAATTAAAGTTTCGATTGAAAAAAATCTGCCCGTCGTCTCTTCTAATGTGAGTAACGACATGCTTAACTGAATATTTGAGAAATTACGATTTTTCTTCGCTACATAGGCTACTGTAACTAAGCTGGAATTGCCTGAGGCTGTCTACCATGTAATAAAATTAATTTAAAAAAAGCAATTACTTCACGCATTAATTTATATATTTGCAAGTATTTAATAACGGCGGTAGGTACCCTTAAGCACAATCCAATAAATGCTCGATCACTTTTCATAGATCATTAACCCTTTCGCAACTTGAATAAATGACTCGCATTTTGTCTCAACGAAAGAAAGAAATTCCGTTAAGAAATTGGTAAAAAAAAAAAAAAAAAAATTATTCAAGAAAAAATTGGCATTATCCCTGTTCTACCGTTTATAATTTGTATATTTTTATGCAAAAATCGATCGAAAAATATTTTTCAATGTTAAATGGAATTTTCAAAGAAAGAATGAAGCGAATCTCAAGTATCTGTTGTTGGGAACTTTGATCGTGGCCTTAGTGATCGTGTGTGCATTAAAGAAATACAACGCCTTGAAGTGTCCGTCGACGTAGGTACATATTCCATAAGACTGTGTAAAGAAACGAAGTAGGTATTTACTGTTGGTCAGAACAATCGTTTGTTTTACGGAGATCACTTTTCGGCGTATGATCGATGATCGTGAGCTGTTGACGGTCACAGAATTAACCAATTTTTTTTGCTTTTGTTCGTCCCGAATGTTCGAACGAACATTTTTGTCGGATTTCACTGCGAATTTCAAAGTAATCATTTAAGACAATTAACTGAGATATCAATTAAATTCAAATAGAATGAATGACTCAGCATGAATGGGTTAATGACATTGAGAAGACAATTGCAATTAAATGTTGAAACAGCTGATTATTCGGAAATTACGTCATTGCGTGTGTGTGTTTTTTTTTATATATATAATCGAAGTCGTTAATTGTTCGGGAGAATTTTAAAGTTAAGTTCACATCATCTGCAAGAATTGTCGGATAACAATAATTTTTTTCGAATGAAAAATTTTCCGTTTTTCTAATTTATTAGATACCTACTTATGCCCGATTTCACACAGAGAAAACAGTACATAATAAATACCTAATAAAATAGAACAAAATTAATAAGATATCTCTATGGTTTTTTTTTCAAGAAGAAAGTCTCATTATTGTAATAAGTAAAACCTTTTTAAATAAGTCAAGAAAAAAACTTGTTGCTTTTATTAAGAATTCTTTTTGATTTTTTCAAAAAGGTTTTCCTTATTAAATAAATTAAGAAGATTGTTTACCCATAATCTCACAGGAACCTAATGAAATCAATAAGAAAACCATTTTGAAAAAATCAAGAAGATAGCCCAATGAAATCAATAAGAAATCCATTTTTAAAACAATTCAATATAAAACCTAATGGAATCAAGAAGTGTTTCTCTATGCATTGTTTTGTTGGTGCCAAAAATAACGGAAATTGAGTGCAAAATATTGTGAATAACTAGTTTTCTTCTTGATTTCATGTGTTTCCCTTCTTGATAAAATTAAAAAGATTTACCACATTAAAATAATAAGGAATCTCTTTGGAACAATCTTCTCTTCTTTCTGCTGGGGTACCCCTTAGCCTAAAAACGTTTCATAGAGAATTCTTCTTGAATCTATTAGGCAGTTTGGCTCTGTGCACCAAACTATGTAAATAAAACTTAAATGAAAATTTACTTTTTTTATATGAAATTTGACGGTTCGTTTCGTTTAAGTTTCATTTAGCATGGTGAAATAGGTGGCTTGGTGAAATAGGGCTTCAATAGCGCCATTTGGAGACCCCATCAATGGGTATGGTAAAGAGCTCATGACAAGAAGGAAAGAATTATTCCCAGGAAAGATTCTGAATTCGTATTTATTATCTGTATTATATTATTTAACCCTTTCACGCATCGCAATTTCATTAGAACCATGTATGTACGCCCTTACAGATTTTTCTAATCTAAAAATCATCGCTCTGCTTACTGAAAGATAATGTCAATTGAATGGCTAACCCATTTCCAACCGAAATACCCAAAAAAGTAAACACGAATGATCATCATAAAGAAAGGCCTTCCATAAAATTTTTATAAATTCTTTCGATGTTCAATTTCCATACACTTTCGTCAAATGTCCCGTTTATATAAAAGGTGTCAAAAATTAATGGCGGGTTATGCTTTTCTCTCAATTTACATTCGCTTTCGACAGAGGTGTTAAAGAATGCAATCAATTTGATTTAAAATCAGTTGAAGTCACAATCTTTGACTAACTTAAATGATTACAATCAAAAAATCGCATTAGTGATAAAGACTGCAAATTGCAGTTTTTAGTCTTTTTCGTTGTTCATGAATAATTAGTATTTTCTGAAATCTCGTACTGACTAAACAAATTTTAATGCAGTCTTTCCTGAACATTGGGACTGCAATTCAGTGATTGCAATCAATGAATAACGAAAAAATGAATAAAAAAAATACTAATTATTCAGGAATAACAAAAATGATTTAGATTTGTTTTTTGCAGTCTTATTCCTGACTAACTAAAAAATGACTACAATCATTTTTCGGGTAATCAAAAGACTAAATATTCAGAAATGACCTCTGGCTTTCGAGAGGTTTTTGGCTTATCTCTTGGCTTTACATGGGCTTGAATGGACTTAAATGTGTCACAAATCTGGAAAGAAAGTATCAAGCACAAACTGATTGTAATTGAACACGAAAGGGTTAATTTAAATGAAATTTAATAATTTCAAGAAAAAACAAGTAAGGGCGACCCGGACAATAAAATACCCGACACAGACACACATGTTTAAATAATTTTTAAACCACGCCCAAAAAACAGAACCACTAAGAAAGAATATTCAACAGATTTTTAAGCCCGTTAGGGGCACCATACACTGGTGTCCTGAGAATTGGCCGAGCTTATTCTAATTCTATGGACACCCAAAAAAGCAAAAAAACGGGTGCAACGGAATCTGTGAATAAATATATGTTGTTGTTGTTTTCCTAAAATTCGATGTTTTTTTTTTGTTGTTTCTTTCCTCATTTTTAGTTTCCTTCATTTCGCCTTCTACGAAATGCTACACTTAAAAAACTAAGCTCGGCCAATTCTCTGGACACCAGTGTATACCGACTTTTGTTAAATGTCTTTATGAAAACCGCCCCTTTGACACTCCCACTTTTTCATTTTTTTTGGGAATTCTAATCGGAGGCTTAAATATTCGCTCAAATTCTAAGTTTCATTGAACTATTTCGAAAAAGTCAGATTTTGGGGCAGTTTTGAAATTTTTGTGACATACCCTAGTACTGGAGGTACCCTTAAAATGGACCGAACAAAGAAATATTTGGAGAGAATTTTAATGGCTACAAAAGAGGCATAAGTGCCAACTTTCGTTTAAGTCCCATTTGAATTTCGGCCTTCAGCGAATTTTTGAAAATTGAATAGCTTGGCTTCAAATATGTTCAAATATCAAATTTCATCAAAATATCTTGAAAAACTTCGATTTTGGAGCAGTTTTTGTGATTTTCGTAACATATCCTAGTACTGGAGGTACCCCTAGAAATGTTCCGATGGGGTCCATTCTCGAACTTGTTCTTACTCATGTCGCCGTGAGTACGCATACCAAATTGTGTCAAGATAGCTCAACTTCTTCGATAAGATGACTGTATACAGACAGACGGACATGTCTAAATCGAATCTCCTGGTGATGCTGATCATTTCTATATATATTTTCTATGGTCTATCTCGACTGGTTCTGGGTGTTACATACAACCACACAAACGCAATATACCCTCGACACAGAGGGTGTCGGGTATAATTAAGTAAAATTAAAATTATATAATTATGGCAGTCTCTCACCTCTCGTCCAGCGGTAAACCATTTAGCTCCTCAACATTACACCAATGTTGCTCCGGAATGAGTGTTATGAAAATTTGCGAGAAATAAACGAAGGCAACAAAAAACGCAAATGGAATCATGCACAGAAACAAAATCTTCTGATATCGACCGAATTCGCCGATCATCGGTAGAATATCATCAAAGTCCATTGTCGCCGATGGCGCGATCTTTTCACTCTCACCGTTCGACAACATATCACGAGCTCTTTCCACTTCCTTTTCTCTTGCATAGCCATCCAATTGAAGGCTATGCGAATTTCCACTCTTGCGACGAAATAACGTCGTATCACTTGGCTCTATAATGCCACCGTGTCCGAGTCCGTGTTCACCGTTCCCATAACGTTCAGTCTCATCCGCAAGACTAAAGGCCGCGTTATCCATATACGGGGGAACATTATCGTCTCCTTTGTTGCCATCGCGACTGAATTGATGGCGATGGTTGTGCGACATTTTAGCGGTTTTTTATTTCTTATTTATATATATTTATATATTTTATTTTTTGCCTCTTTAACACAATCAAATGAGGTCCACGCTCGACTTAAGTTCTTAAAACGTTTTCTTAAAAACTTTTGCGATTTTCGTTGAATAAAACCATCAGGCGCGACGTTATCGCCTGACTAACTGAGTCCAGCGATTGCGTTCGTGGCGCATTTATACTCGTTCTCTATAGAGCGTGCAGCGTGAGGCCGTTGTATGTATGTTGGGCTGTTTTTTGCTGTGCTGTGCTGTGCTGTCCGTGGGCACAAGTTCGACCGTTGTCGAAAAGCTCGCTACGGATTTCAATATAGAATTGAATCGAGTCGCTTTGCAGGTGGTGGGAGAGATTTTTTGTTATTGGTTGTTGCTGTTGGCGGTATTGACATGTAAGCAAATTGGCTAATCTGGCCGCTCGGCCACTACGCGGAGATTTTGTTCTAGCTTCTCTCATATAATTGAACGTATTTATTGACGCTGCTCGTGGATTCCATGGATGGCAATATAGAACAACTCAGCACAGCACAGCAGAGCAAGAATGATATATGTACATTTGCCAGATAACGAGCAACATAAGTAGTTGTTTGCATTTAACGCACCAACTTACTAAGCCGCAATTGCAAATATAACCAGATTAAACTGGATTTAAATAATTCGAACTACTTAGAAATTACCTACTCTAAACATAATGTCCTTATCGAAAAATTGAATTAATAGACAGAAAAATAATAGTGCGATTCAACAGGCGCGGAAACTATGGGGGAAGGCACTTTTTCCCTCCAAAAATTTTATTGGAGCGGCCATGATCCCCCAATATTTCGGCAACTGAAAAAAAGATTGGAAAATTTTGTAAAGATATTCTAGAATATCACACTTTATTCTGCAATCCCCATAATTCATCTGAGATTAATCATCTTTCATATTTCTTAACTAATTTACTACAATTTTGAAGTTCCGGTAATTCGAATTTACCCGCCTGTGCCACCCTAATTTTCACATTCGTGCAGAACTCTCCGAACACTGGTTCCAACCTCCTCTAACCAAAATATGTGTCAAAGATTGTCTATAAGTATCAATATCTTTCCCATTCTGAGAAGGGTTAGAACTTTATTCGAATTGCAGTAGATATACTGCACTTTTTCAATATTTGACATCTACTAAACACTGTGATTGTTCCTTGCATAACATCCCCACCGAACAAAATTTTTGGAACTTTCCTCCCCTGGGATTCAAGAAGGTGTGCACCCTTGCAAAATTTTGCGTTTGTGAGAATTTGTTTGTATGTGCCCTTTTACATTAGGGCAATTATTGCCGGCAATTTTTTTTTATAGGCGAGACGAAGCGTGGGGGGGTAGAAAAAAATTGCTCATTTTAGAATTGCCCGTACTCGGCAATTCCGTTTTGCTCTCTGTCGTTGTGTCAAACATGAAGTTGGATGCGAGCATATATATTTGACATTTGCTTTATTCGCTTTCTTCTTTCGGCGTGTTAAGACAGGGAATTTGTTCGGGAAATATTACATTAAAAATTTTTAGGATTCATTTTTTTCTAATTTTGTTATTTCTTTTTGATTTTTCTTTTTTTTTATGTAATGAACTTAATTATTTAAGTTTTTTTTATGTAGATATAAAATGTTCATAAAATCAAACATAGATCAGTTATGCATAATTAAATTATATTATTGTATTATAAAAATCAACCCTGCTCGAACGGGGCAAGCGTCAAAAACAGGTAAGAGAAAATAAAAATTGCCAGGCAATTTTTTCATACGTGTAAAAAGTAGGGCAACTTAAAACAAAAATTGTATAAAAATTGCCGGCAATAGTTGCCCTAATGTAAAAGGACACTATGGAAAAAAAATTCCGCGGCCGGGCAAATATTGCACATCGATTTTGATGTGCAAAATTTGCGCCATGTTATCGCACAACCCAACGGGAAAAGGTAAGCAAAGTAAGTTATACATTCAACATAACTACCCATTACGTTAGCAATGAATTTTTGTACAGCGATGTCCGAGGAATATCGTGCATTACCATTGTAATTGAAACTGTAAGCACATGTCAATTTGGTTGTTGTTGGGAGAAAATATAACAAAAATCTTCTACTCCTTACAATTCCGATAACCTGGTAATGCATAGTTCCACTTCTTTGAACTTATAAATGAATCATTAAATTACAAAGTTCATGTATTACGTATTTTCCCGTTGGGAAGTTTTGCACTCGTCTTTCCCAGGGTCGTTCATACAAAAGGGCAAAATTTGCTGGTGCAAAATTTGAATAATTATACCCGACACACTCTGTGTCGAGGGTATCCCAACGGGAAAAGGTAAGCAAAGTAAGTTAAACATTCAACATAACTACTCATTACGTGAGCAATGAATTTTTGTACAGCGATGTCCTAGGAAAATCGTGCATTACCATTAGGGGTATTCACAAAGGCGTGTTAAAAACGGTGGAAAGTCGGAAAATCGTAAAAAAGCGACTTCTTAAAAAAATTTTATACTTTTTTTGTATCTTGCACAACTTTTTAAGCAGTTAAAATTTTCCGATTTTCCGACTTTCCTATTTTCCGACGCCTTTGTGAATATCCCTATTGTAATTGGAACTGTAATCACATGTAAATTTGGTTGTTACTAGAAAATATAACAAAAATCTTCTACTCCATACAATTTCGATAACCTGGTAATGCATAGTTCCACTTCTTTGAATTTATCAATGAATCAATAAATTTAAAAGTTCATGTATTACGTATTTTCCCGTTGGGATATTGAGTTTGTGTGGTTGTGTGTAACACCCAGAACCAGTCGAGATATACCATACAAAATATATATAGAAATGATCAGCGTCACCAGGATATTCTATTTAGACATGTCCGTCCGTCTGTCTGTCCGTCTGTTTGTCCGGCTGTAGGTCTGTCTGTCCGTTTGTATGTCTGTACACAGTTATCTTATCGAAGGAGTTGAGCTATCTTGACAAAATTTGGTTTGCGTGTTCACGGCGACATGAGTAAAAACAAGTTCGAGAATGGACCCCATCGGACCATTTTTAGGGGTACCTCCAGTACGAGGGTCTGTTACGAAAATCACAAAAACTGCTCTAAAATCGAAGTTTTTCAAGATATTTTGATTAAATTTGATATTTGAACATGTTTCAAGGCAATTAATACGATTTCCAAAAATTTTAAAAGTGGGCGTCGCAGAAGGGCGTTTTTCGAAAATTGTCCCCTACACCCGAAATTCAAATGGGACTTGAACGATATTTGGCACTTATGCTTCCTTTGTAGCCATAAACATCCTCCCAAAAAAGGGGCGTGAGCGTGGAAAAGGGGCGTGAGCGTGGAAAAGGGGCGGTTTTCATAAAGAAATTAAACAAAAGTCGGTATATGGGGCCCCTAATGGTCTTAAAAGCCTCCTGAATATTCTTTCTTAGTGGTCCTGTTTTTTGAGCGTGGTTCAAAAATGATTTAAACATGTCGCACACTAATCACTAAATCGGCACAACTCAAAATTTTGCATTTCTCGGGCAAACAGCCTTTAACTCTCGACGCCTATAAAACCAATTTCTTTTATAAATTTAAATCATTCTTAATTAACTGCAGAATCAATAAATATCAATGTTAATTTTCCACGTGTTCTTTTTCCTGCAATAAAATGTTGGCGAACATGAAAAAATTGATTGAAAAAATTTTGAATTGTGCCGGTTTAGTGATTAATGTGCGATGTATTTCTGTGTCGGGTATTTTATTGTCAGGCTCGCCTGACTATAACACCCTTACTTGTTTTTTATATGGAAATGATGACGCAGTAGGCGTAGGCTTTACAAATTTCCACAAAATATTGTGCATATTCTGCACAACGAATTCGTTGTGCAAATATTCCACAGCTGTGGAAACAATTTTTCATACAAAAGAAACTCATCACAGTGGAAAATTTCCGTGGGTGCAAAATATGCACACTTGCTTGAATACCACTAATGATGATAAAATGTTATTTACTTAAAAAAAATTAAATTTACAATTAAGTTAACGATGAATATAATCCTTTCGAGATAAGGCCCCTTACTTTGTAGTTCAACTCAAACAAAGATTTGCTCGGATTCGAACGTTTCATACTCTCTTGTTCGAGTATCGGATGTTCGTTATACGTAAGGCTCCCATCTATCCTGTATTTTACAGGATACTCCTGTATTTTGGAGGCAAAACCACGTTCCTGCTTTATAATAAAACTGTGAAGTTGTGATTTTGTGAAGAACTTTTGCTCAGGCAGAAACGTCAGAGAATGGAAGAATGAAAAATGACCTGTTCCGAAACGTTGGTTTGAAATTTACAATTATTTGGACGCTGTATACTGTGACTAAAAAGCAATAGCAACAATGTTTGACCATGCCTTACATTCTCTGCTTACTTGAATCAACTGGCTCAGTCGAGTAAAGTTTTTCATTTAATCAGAAAAAAATCGACTGCATATAAAGACACTTAAAGCCATTATTTCAAAAAAAATTATTTTGAAATGCAATGCATCGAATTTTACGAGTTCCTTAAATCTTATCTAAAGTTGTAACAAAAATTCCCCATATTTTGATTTTTTTCATTAAAAAAAAGGCATCCTGAAAAGCTCCTGTTTTTGGAAAACAAGATCCTGTTAAATGAATTATTTTGATCATTTCATCCTGTAATTTTACTCAATGAAGATGGAAGGCTTAGTTATACTTTATTATTGTTATTCGTTCGACTCGGACTTCGTGTTCGAGTAGAATGGCTTTCCGAGTCGAACTACAAAGTACGGCCTAAGAAAATTTGATTGGGTTGAGAAATAATGGGTTAAATTTTCATTACTCGACTAAGGCGGATTTTTCGAAAAGATTCGAATGTTTGTGACGCATCAATATTTAAGATAAAATCTCCGGCGGGATTCCCTTAAAATTCGAACGGGATTTGCTATCGCAGAAAGTACGTACGTGTATTCAAATTTCGTTTCGGAGATCTTGCCGCTATGAATATTCATGAAAGCTCTTCTATATACGTAGTACATTTTCCCTTGACATTGCGTGAGTCAAAGATAATAATAACAAGTAAGGGTGTTATAGTCAGGCGAGCGTGATCAAGAATATATATATATATATATATGTCTATTTCTATCGCGACTCCTTTGGTATGTTATATACTCCGTGCCAAACTTAATATACCCTTTCCTTCGGAAAAGGTATAACAAGAAAGGGTGTTATAGTCAGGTGAGCCTGACAATGGAATACCCGACACAGACACACATTTTCAAATAGTTTTTAATATCAAGAGGTGTTTAAGGCCATTAGGGGCCCCATATACCGACTTTTGTGGAATTTCTTTATGAAAACCGCCCTTTTGCCACGCCCACTTTTCCAATTTTTTTGTTTTTTTAATTGGAGGCCTTAATATACGCTCAAATTCTAAGTTTCAGTGGAATATCTCAACAAAATCCGATTTTGGGGCAGTTTTAAGAATTTTATGACAGACCCTAGTACTGGAGGTACCCTTAATAATGAACCTATCAAAAAAACTTTTTGGGGAGGATGTTTATGGCTACAAAGGAAGCATAACTGCCAAATTTCGATCAAGTCCCATTTGAATTTCGGATGTAGGAAGCCATTTTCGAAAAACCCCCCTTCGGCCACGCCCACTTTTCCAATTTTTTGAAACTGAATAACTTTACTTCAAATATGTTCAACTATCAAATTTCATCAAAAAATCTTGAAAAACTTCGATTTTAGAGCAGTTTTTGTGATTTTCGTAACAGACCCTCGTACTGCAGGTACCCCTCAAAATGGTCCGATCGGGTCCATTCTCGATCTTGTTCTTACTTATGTGCCTGTGAGTGTGCATATTAAATTTCATCAAGATAGCTCAAGTCCTTCGATAAGAAAGCTGAATACAAACAGACGGACAGACAGACAGACGGACATGTCTAAATCGAATCTCCTGGTGACGCTGATCATTTCTATATATATTTTGTATAATCTATCTCGACTGGTTCTGGGTGTTACACACAACCACACAAACGCATAATACCCTCGAGACAGAGTGTGTCGGGTATAAAAACAAATAAAAAACCCCTTCTTAAGATGCCAAGCTGCCAAATATTATGCCGGTTTTTCCCCCAAAAGTGATTACAGGAGAAATGGACGCTGAAACGGATTGTCATTAGTCAGCGGCTAAGTGTTATGGCTGGATGATGATTATCGCATTTGGGGAATTTTCAAGCAAAAGGCATTTTTTAAGAATCTGTCGTCGCATCAGCTGCTTGAATAGGGACAAAGCCCTTTGATTGTCTTTAAAGATTTATGCCATCATTGAAAAATTCTCTCAAATCTTCGTTTTATTTATTCGCCATTCGCGGACGCAGTTTGTATTTAGATCTCTTACAGCCGGTTTCACCACATCAATTTAATTGAAAATTAATTACATTTTTCTAGTTTCTGTTTCACCATTCACAAGGCATTGAAGGCATAAATATAGATGGTATAAATGACCTACTTCTATTGCTCTTCGCTGATGATGCTGTGGAACTAGCGAGGTCCCCCATTTTTTAAAAAAAACTAATAAGAAATCTCGAAAATTATTGCGGAAAAAATCAGATCGCTGTCAACTCTAGCAAAACAACAACTGATTCCTTTTATTTTAACGGGCAAAAGCTAGAGCAAGTCAAATCATACAACTATCTAGGAGTCACCATCTCTAGTTCTTCACTCGGAAAATGTGCGTCTGAAACTGCGATAAAAAAGGGTACGTGGCATTGAGCTCTACACTAAATATATTGAGAGCCTGTAAAGCTGAATCCTGGGAAGGAATGGTGCATGTGTTTGACACTGTTGTCTCGTCCTCTCTCTTGTATTCAGTGCAAGCCTGGGGCTTGAGATATTCAGACCAAATAGAGATTGTGCAAACTTCATTTTACAAAAAATTATTCGCTTTGCCCAAAGCAACATATAATGCTCATTTACGCCTCGAATTAGGAATACGGAAACTATCCTACAAAATATTTAAGCGAACATGGGGCTTTTTCACAAGAATCCTGTGTACGAGTTCTGATCGCTTGCCAAAAATTTGCCTAAAACGTCTAACAGGTTGGCTGATAAGTCCCCGGTCTGACACATAGATGGCGTCGCTAGTATTAAATGCATATTATTTTTATATAGTCGCAACCTTCAAATGATTCGTGTCAAAATTTGACGTCTGTAAGTCAATTAGTTTGTGAGATAGAGCGTCTTTTGTGAAGCAACTTTTGTTATTGTGAAAAAAATGGAAAAAAAGGAATTTCGTGTTTTGATAAAATACTGTTTTCTGAAGGGAAAAAATACAGTGGAAGCAAAAACTTGGCTTGATAATGAGTTTCCGGAGGTGATCGCCGAAACTGAGGCCTATTTTGAGGCAAAACCGAAGGAGTACTACCAAAATGGTATCAAAAAATTGGAAGGGCGTTATAATCGTTGTATCGCTCTTGAAGGGAACTATGTTGAATAATAAAAACGAATTTTGACAAAAAAATGTGTTTTTCTTTGTTAGACCGGGGACTTATCAGCCAACCTGTTAATACACCTTCATTGTAATAATCTTACAACGCCCAAATACAACTGGGTCTCTCAGTTGAACCAGTTTCTGGTGAAAATCCGCATGTCACATCTTTTGGAGTGCTCGGATGTAGAAGCATGGAAAGCTGTGGAGCGCTTGGCTTTTGAGCGATATGACCGTCATCTAAAGTTTAAAGATATTTTAAGTTGTCATAACGCAAGATACATGAACTGTAAAATATTAAGATCCCTGGAGGATAGAGCAGCAAATTACATTGCCCATAACAATAACTTTTTCGCTTCCAAAATAATAATTCAACTAAGATTATCTTCAAAGGATAATCTACGTTTCTGCATAAAAGGCTTAGTATATAGAATAAATTAAGCTGATCTATGCATGCTCTGTAACATGCACAAACGTGAAACACTGGAACACTTAATGGCGGAATGCCCTCTATATTGCGCAATAAGAACTCACTTCATAAGTCACCTCTTAAGACATGTCAGCTCCCTTAATTCAAGCCCTCTCTCTATTATTAATTATACTGATAAGCATTCCTGTCTAATGATTTACTCCTTCATAGTTAACTGTCTAAAACTGAGATCTAGTCTGTTAAATGAATAATTTGAATAACGAGAATATACTAGCAAATTTAGATTTGAATTAAGTGAAAAAAAAAAAAAAAACTTGTCCAATTTTTAACTCCACTGCTAAAAACCTTTTGGTTAAGAGCAGTTAATAAATGAATGAATGAACTGCTTGGTATATTAAGGTCCCTTTAGGGCCTCGAAAAAATTTTTTTTTAAGAAACAATTCCAAGGTGAATATTGTGGGCCTTATTAAGCCCACTCAATATAATTTTGTCGACAACGTTTCATTCGGAATATGACAAAGCCAGGGTATCCTTTTTAATTTGAACAAAGTCCGAATTTTGGTATGGGCTTCAAGAGTTTACAAAATTATTAACAACTTGTGGAAAAACGATGTTTTTGTTCTCACGCAAAATTAGATCAAGCACGTTGTTTTTACTTCTGTAGACTTTGTTGGACGATTACTATTAACCCAACTAAGCAATCGACGCAATTTTTTTGGGCTTTGTGAAGTAAATGTAAACGCTCTAGAATCATTATGCTGAGAGGTATTGTATGGCTGAGAGTGATAGAAATATGTTTTTAGAACGAAGTTCTTTATGAAACGATAGCGACAGGGGACCTAGTCGAGAAAAAGTTAAATTCCGTTATTTTGTGCGTTACCAAAAAGTGAAGTTCGCACAAAAGGGTATAATATGTAAAATGACTTCCTGATGGGGAAAAGATATTATACTTTCGTAGGCGACACTTATTTCCGACGATATCACGAAAAAACAATTAATTATTAAATTCAGAAACTACACAGACACATACATGCATTCAAACAAAACAAAACAAAACAAAATGTGGTTGGCAGCACCTGAAAGTTTTCAGAATAACTCCGATTAGTAGATTTTTGCAAATATATAAGGGCATTTTTGGTAACTTATAATTTTTTTGCGCTATCAAAGTATCCGTCAATTCGTACATAATTAAAACTTATTTAAAATCATCGTCTGTACTCCGGGGGCTGCGGCTATAATATCGGTGTGAAAAATATCGATACTTTAAAACATGCAAATTCGCATTTCATTTGCGATGGTAAACCCTTAACACGTATGCTTTATGCTATATAGACATATATATGTATATATTCTTGATCAGGATCAAAAACTGAATCGATTTAGACATGTCCGTCTGTCTGTCTGTCTGTCTGTCTGTCTGTCTGTCTGTCTGTCCGTCCGTCTGTGGTCGGATCTCCTCCGAAACGGCTGGACCAACCAAGTCGGAATTTGGCACACACAAGTAAATCGGGATCCTAGTATGATCCTAAGTAATAATTTATTTATTTATTTATTTACTCCGGCCTCCTCGAGCCACGCCTAAAAAATAAGCCCACAAATAAGAGTTTATCGTAACTTGTGAAGTAAAAAGCGTAGAAGCTTCAAATTCGCAACATAGGTTGACCAAGGCGAATGAAAGGTGTAGGAAAAAAAATTTATGTAGCCCGCCCACTGCCACGCCCACAAATGGAGACTTTTCGTAACATTGTACGCCAATAATGTCGGGACGCTGGGTATTTCAAGGCGGGCTTGACCGACTTTAGCTTTCTTACTTGTTTCTACATGTGTTTGGTATAGGAAATTTACTTGCTGCTTAGAGTGTAGAGCCCTTCAGCGCACATGTAAGTATTAGTGATGTTGCGAATATTCGCATTCGCAAATTTTTTTGTGAACATTTGGCGAATATTAACGTCCGAAATATATACAAATCCTATGGGTGTTATAGTTTTCTTTTATGTAGATTGATTTGATATGTGTATTGATTTGTAGATTTCAAAACAATATTTAAAAGTTATTCAAAAAAGGCTTGGAGAACAAATTTAAATTCATTTTCCTTACGAAAACAGATTAATTAAATAACTTCTTTTTTTGGATCATTGGGCAGCACTCTTACAAAAAATATGTGGGGCTTACACGGCACGTCAGCTGTCAATACCAAAGCATAGAATAGTGGTGCTTAATTTAAAACTGAACATTCGCAGTCGTATTCGCGAATATCGGCGACAGATAGTCGCATTTGCATTCGCATTCGCGAATGTTTAAAAAACCACATTCGTAACATCACTAGTAAGTATCATGCCTGCACAAAAATAATCTACGGCAGCATTTTTCTCTGTATTTGTATGAAAGTTTCTCTTTTAGCTGCATTCAACTTAGGTGCACATTCGCTTTAACAGTATCCTGTTTTTAGTTTTTGAAATAAAATTTCATGGTAAAATGTGCCTTTAACAGCCCTGTTGAAAATTTATCTTTTGAATGTCAAACGCTGTCCTATCGACCTAAAATTCCTTTGCTTTTTTAGAATTTTTCAAAAATTTTGATACAAAATTATATTTTAATTATGATATATTTGAAATTTCAAAATTTATATATACATTTTTTTTTTATTCATTTTATTGCATTTTTTTTTTTATTTCTAGTCAGTTATGAAAGAATATTCCTTTTATTACAAAAGTTAAATATGTTTTTTGTTAATAAAAATAATATTTAGACGGCGTTCTTTTAAGCACCTGACATGTGCTGTTAAAGAAATTCTGATTTGTGCCTCAATAATGCAGCTAAAAAACATGTAAGGGTGTTATAGTCAGGCGAGCCTGACAATAGAATACCCGACATAGACACACGTGTTCAAATAATTTTTGATATCCAGAGGTGTTTAAAGCCATTAGGGGCCCCATATACCGACATTTGTTGAATTTCTTTATGAAAACCGCCCTTTTGCCACGCCCACTTTTCCAATTTTTTTGTTTTCTAATTGGAGGCCTTAATATACGCTCAAATTCTAAGTTTCAGTGGAATATCTCAACAAAATCCGATTTTGGGGCAGTTTTGAGATTTTTGTGACAGACCCTTGTACTGGAGGTACCCTTAATAATGGACTAGGCATGCCAATCCCGGGATCCCGGAATTTGAAAAAATAGTAATAAATAGTTTAATTCGTAGAAAAAATCGGACAAAATCGTTTAAATCCGTTTAATCATTTAGTCGAAGTTACAATATATGAATGTGTTAATCAATATTTTGTTGAATAGCCTAGAAAACCACCAGGACTGATTCCGGGATCCCGGGATACCCCGGGATTTTCACATCCCTATAATGGAACTATAAAAAAATTTTTGGAGAGGATGTTTATGGCTACAAAGGAAGCATAACTGCCAAATTTCGATCAAGTCCCATTTGAATTTCGGGTGTAGGAAGCCATTTTGGAAAAACGATCTTCGGCCACGCCCACTTTTCCAATTTTTTATACGCTTAAATTCTAAGTTTCATTGAAATATTTCGTAAAAGTCAGATTTTCGGGCAGTTTTGAGATTTTCGTGACAGACCCTAGTGCTGGAGGTACTTTTAATAATGGACCTATCAAAGAAATTTTTAGAGAGGATGTTTATGGCTACATAGGAAGCATAAGTGCCCACTTTTGTTCAAGTCCCATTTGAAATTCGGGTGTAGGAGACAATATTCGAAAAACTCCCTTTTCCCACGCCCACTTTGCCAAGTTTTTAAAATCATATTTCTTGCCTTTAAGTTTGTTCAAATGCCAAATTTCATCAGCATATCTTGAAAAACTCTGGTCTTAGATCAGTTTGTGTGATTTTCGTAATAGACCCTTTTAGTGGAGATACCCCTAAAAATTGTCAGATCGGGTCTATTCTCGAACTTGTTCTTACTCATGTCCCCGTGAGCACGCGTACCAAATAAAACTTCGATTTTAGAGCAGTTTTTGTGATTTTCGTAACAGACCCTCGTACTGGAGGTACCCCTAAAAATGGTCCGATCGGGTCCATTCTCGAACTTGTTCTTCCTCATGTGCCTGTGAGTACGCATACCAAATTTTATCAAGATAGCTCAACTCCTTCGATAAGAAAACTGTATACAAACAGACGGACAGACGGACATGGCTAAATCTCCTGGTGACGCTGATCATTTCTATATATATTTTGTATGGTGTATCTCGACTGGTTCTGGGTGTTACAAACAACCACACAAACGCAATATACCCTCGACACAAAGTGTGTCGGGTATAAAAATTTGGCCTTATGGCGGTCTTGTATACATATATTTTGGAAAAAGATTCTATTTGGCATAAAACTGACCGGTTTCAATTTGGCGCCAATCGGAGGTGTTTTATTGAGCGGGCATAGGCTCGGAGATATATGTATGTTAAGTGGTATTCAAGCAAGTGTGCAAATTTTGCACCCTCGGAATTTTTACACTGTGGTGAGTTTCTTTTGTATGAAAATTAGCTGATAGCGTGCCTACTTTACACACCTTGCTAACAGGGTCGTTCATGCAAAAGTGGAAACTTTGCCAGTGCAAAATTTGCACATTCGAATTTCCACAGCTGGGTGAATACCACTAATAATTCAGAAACAGAAAAATAAATAAAAGACCATAAAAATTATTTGTTTTAATAAAATATATCTTTCCTTTCGAGCCTTGTCGCCATTTCAAAACCTCAAAATAGAAAGTCACTTCGAAATATTAACATCCGAAAAATCAACAATATCAGAAGCTTGAAATGTTAATAGGAAATCACATTTCCCCTTATTTTTTTAGGATTTTTTACCTTTCAAAAATTGTGTAGAAAAATGTATAAAAATTTTGTGTACTAAATATAAGACAGTGGAAGGTAACGGATTAAAAGCATCTTTTATTGATTTTTTTTGAAAATTGATTCCTTGATTTCATTTTCAGAAATGTCTACAAATGAGTTTGTCAAATTTAAAACGTTAAGAGCTACGGCTCGTCTGAAACCGGCATTTTTTTTATGGGCATGGTGAACATGGGCGTATGCATAACGGAATCATCAAGGTACAATATCAAAACTAGTCTTTCGCATCGGAGTTGTTCGCCTTACCAACGGTAAGTTAAATATCAACTTTATTTAGATCGCTCCTTTATTTGATTGAAACATTCCCCTCAGCAAAAATTATTCCACGCATGATAAACATCATCATACCAAACTGAATTGGTGTGATCAAAAATGGAATGTGACTCATAAAAAAAAATAAGGGGAATTTTAATTCTACCTATTAATTTATTGAAAACGTGAAAGGATTACAATGATTCAATTTATTTATTTTTTGTTTGTTTGTTTTTAGGTTTCATCACTTTGAACTCGTATTTTTCGTTTGAGTTTCATATTTCCTGTTTCACAAGCAATTCAACTCCCAGCTGTCGGCTGTTCAAATCATCGATGCTATCAAAAGACTAATTCCATAAGGCCATACATACATACATACATACATAAAAATTTGATCGATGTAAACTTGAACTTTTTAACTAATTGTCCGTTGGATTGTCTTACAAAACGGTCTTTTGATTTGAATTCAAAGTTCAATAATCTCGGACGTTTTAACGGATGGAACGTTTTGTTGTTAGTTACTCATCAGGCGCGTTTTTTAAGTCTCATAACTCTTCTGGACCGATGACATTCGGCCTCTTCGGGTGGCTACACTTCAAACCACAATTCTAAAGCACGTTTACACATGTTTTGTCCCATCTGATGGGAAGGATGTAAAAAAATAAAAAAACATTAACAAAATAATTTCCGAATTATCAATTCGTCAAAAGGACTCTCCTGCAAGCACCTTCATAAGTCACATTCAAACAAAAATGACTTTTCTTACCATCGTTTTTTAAATTTTTTTATAAACTCTTCATTAAATTACGATAAAAATTTGTTTTTTTTAATAATCATTTTTTTATGTTTATTTTTCTTTTCTTCAGCAGTTTTTGCTTATCGATTGCGGGATTCGTAACGGCAATGCATACGAGCGCTATGCAAATTCAAAATAAAATAAAGGGCTAAATTAATATATAAATGTATATATTTTTTTTTTTCAATCAATAAAACTCAAAACACAAAAGAGGAATAATAAACAAATTATTTAATGTTATATATATATATTATATATTATATATATTATATATTATATACAAAATATCTTTCCTCATATAGATTCTATTACTCTGGTAATAAAAAATTTTTTTTAATAAAAAAAATAATTATAATAAGAATAAGAATACAAATAAGAACTATTTAAAAAAGTATATAAGAAAAAAAGCAAAATAACGCAAGTTAAGGGGTTGAAGGGTTGGTCGAAAGAAATTATTTTACATGTAGTTTGAGAGCGTGAAAATTTGTTTCTTGAAGTTCTTCTCATCCCACGATTGGTTGATTTCTTTTAACTAAGCTTAGACAATATATATTTCTATATATGCATATATGTATATATAGATGTATATATATGTATATATAGTTTTATACATAATTATGTACTTATATAATTTATTTTATTTTTTTCCTTTCTTTTAATTTATGTTCAATTTATTTATTTTTTTTATTATTTATTTTAATTTTTTTCATATTTTTCGTCATATAAATATGCTATGATTTTTTTTTAACGACTGCTAACAGAATAAAAGGACGATAAGTCAGTTTCTCATTTTATAATTTTTTTTCTTTCATTATTTTTATTGTTAAATATTTTTTAAGGCAAACGTACGCTGCTTGCTGCACAATCTCTTTTTTTATTTTACGTGTTATTTTTGTTTTGTTTATTTTGCCTTGATTTGTTTTGTTTTCTAGATATTAAAACATTTTTGTAGTATTTTTGAAATAAATAATGTTTTTTTTTTGTTTTGTTTTTGGTTACACAAGATATATGCATAGCGTATATTCGTATAATTATTAAATAAAAGAATTAATTACAAAAATTCATGTAAACATAGTAGCATACATATATGTACATACATATATAAGGGAGCTTTTTATTGCTTCCTCTGTCCTCTGATTATAATTTTTAGTGTGTGTGTGTGTGTGTGTGTGTGTGTTTTGTGTTTGCGGGTATATATATATATATATATATATACAATATTCCTTTGATTGAAAAAATGCGTGTGCATGTGGCTGTGTGAAAAATAATAAAAAAATTTCAGACTTGTCTTTTTCCTTATTTTTGCAGAAAATCCTTTTTATTTTATTTTGTCTGTGTGCTCAAATTTTTTTCAATCGATATGTAGCAATGCAATAAGAAAAAATTTATATTGCATCTTTAATGAAAAATCAATTTTAATATGCTTTAAAATAAAGCATAATAAAGTTTGTTCGAAGCTATGCAAATTCTTTTCCAAAATGCTACTAAATTAAGAAAATGCATTGACATCACTAAAACACAAAAGAAAAAATTTTGATCTTCCTGGTTAATCAAACGAAAAATAAAAAAAAAAAAACTGCGCCAACTCAAAATTTTTTAGCTATAAGCTTATAATTCATAAATTACAAACAATTATTGTTAATTAAAGTAATTCATACGGAGAGAATTGTATGAAAATAATAGCAGCACGACGCTAAGCTTGTGTGTGAAATGCGTCTTAACCAATTTCCGGCTGGCTGTTCAGATAATTTCTAGAAACAGCTCACCACAAATGACCCAGTATTTTATAAAATAATTCAATTCTATAATAAAAACACAAACGATGAAAATTAGAAACCATATAATGAATGAATATTGGTCGTGGCAAGAAGAAAGCGCAAATTCAATTCTTTAAAGGAAAAAGGAATAATTTTTTAGCAAAACCAAATTTCTTTGCTACCTGCAAGCGGCGGTGTTTTTCTTGGTTTTTTTTTGCATCTTAATGCTTCACTTTAGGCGTACAACTTAATCAAATTATGAAAAGTCATCATGAGATTGTTAAAAAACACTTAATTTCCTTTTTCTTCCTTTGAGGAAGATTTTGCATTTTTTTTTTTTTTTTTTTGGTTTCTTAATGCTTTTCGTTTTACGTTAGGTTTTCTTTTTTCTTTTTGCTTTTGAGTTTTAGTCACAGGCAAACGCACACGATCACAACAACAACAACAACAAAATTATTAATATTAATAATAATAGCAATAATAGCAGAGGAGTAGAGGGATAACATTGATTAAAGCATAATAGATATTATGTACTATCGCGCCTGGAGTTTAAGGACCTCCATCGACGAAGTCACCCATCGAAACGAGTTATATGGACGTAGATCTGAGTAAATATTGGTATGTATTTTTATGTATGTAGTATGAATCAAGTCTCGAAGTCGAGGCGTCACTAAGTTTAAATTTCAATGCTGCAAAGAGAAAGAGCGACACAGAGAGAAAGAGAGAGAGAGAGAGAAACATTTTTTTTAGTTAAAATAAAATTTATTGAAGCTCAAAAATGTTTGGCATAAAAATAAAAATAAAAACTTAAAATGTTAATAAATACAGTCAAACTTTCATAATTCGAAACAGCATTGCCCAAAGAATCCGTTCAACCCATTAAAGACGATGACTTCCAGTCAATGAATTTGGCATAATAAAATACAAATTTATATAGGGATTCATCCAGCTTTAAAAATGCCTTTGTAACTTTTCCCATCGTAAATTTTCATACAAATTTTGACAGTTCAGTGACAAATTTCTCGTTTCGTAAAGTTTCCGAAGCTTAATGAATCCCTATTATAAAAGTGGGATTCATGCAGGATCCGATATTGAATGAATGACCCTTCGTAGGCGCTTCGCAAAATTGATGATTGATTATTCATATAAAAATTCTTGACTTTTTCAAATTAAGGCTTAAATCCATTTCACCTTACTTTTTAGCATATATAACTGTTTATGTCACTCGGGAGCCGTTTCCATTTTGTCTCTTTTCACCACGGTCTTGTGTATCCACCAAAATGAGCAATTTTCACTTAGGTACTCACCAAAAGTATTTCTCTCTCGTTCTTTTTTTTGCCTGCCGAGATGGTATCTCTTTCTTACTGGCGCGAGACGTCCCGCGCAAAATCTATGAGACTTGCATATATGGTTGTGTTTTTAGATTGTGTATAGATTTGTCAAGCTCGATAGACTGTGATCAGCCCAAACCTGTTGTACGAAAAAGCCTGCTACATTTTGCGAAGCGAATACTAATGGGAAAGTTTGTCATACTTCGTAAAAATAATCTCTATACCAATTTTGACAGCTCATTTCTCATTTCGTAAAAAATGCGAAGCTGCATGAATACCACTAAAAATTAGAGTTCTGCAAGTTTGACTTTATTCGAAAACAATAATTCTATGAAATTATTTTGGTTTATTTTCAAAAACCCATATTCATTCAATCAAATAAAGAAAAAAATTGGCCAAGCGTTCTTAACAAATTACAACAATTTCAATAATAAGCTTTCAGGCGGAATCAAATTTATAAGTGGTTATCGAATTTATAAAGCTTCTTGAAAAAAGAAAGAGTTAGCCTGTCTTTTCAACTGATATATGAAAGCGTAAAGTGCAAAAGGAATATAAAAATGTTTACGCACTTTTTAATGCAACTAAGCGGATTTTTGTTAGATAACATTATAAAAAATTAAAATTTCACAACACACATAAAAAAAAACCAGCAGCAAAGAAATGAGAACATTTGAATGGCAAGCACACATCTAAAAATTTCTCAACAATTTATCTATCGATCAAGCGTTCAAGCGAGTAATCTGTATTTTTGCTTACGATATATAAACTGTAGATATTTTCATTCCTTTCAAGTTGTCAACAATTCTTTTCTATGTGTACAAGGAAGCATATTTAGAGTTTTCAATGTTTGATCACTTCGAGGCAACGAGCGGTTGCTCTTTGTTGTTTCTGTTTCTGGATTACCAAATTTGAGGTACTAATGGACTTCGTTCTTTGTTTTGTGACGCTTAAGAGACGCAAAAGATAAAAAGAGCAGAGCAATTGATCGATCATCCTTCAATTTCAAATTGAATTTTAATATTTATTCATCTTGTTATAGATTTTTTTCTTTTTTGGTGTTTTGTTTTTCTTATTTTATTTATTTATTTGAATTTCTTTAATTTTTGATTCGCTCACTTACCTTACTACTGCTGTGAGATGATCGAGAATGGCTATTACTATTGCTGCTGGTGTTGTTGTTGTTGCTAGTGGCTGAGGTGTTGATGCTGCTGTTATTACTGCTAGCGTATATCGTACCGCTCGAAGCTGGTGGAATCGTTAGACCAGTGCTGCTTAAACTCGAAACTGATGAGCGGCTGCTATCTCCGCAATGCCGTTTTTTATCGCGATCACGATCCCGATCACGACTGCGATCGCGATCTCGATCACGGTCCTTCTTTTTGCTGCTGCTATGATGCGAATGCGCATGTGTTGATGCCGCGTTGCCAATGCCTGCATTCGTAGCAACGATGCCGGTTTGGTTATGTGGAGTAAAGTAACTAGCGAAGAATCCTGGATTCGGCATTGCCGCTGATGCTGGATCAAGTGGTACGCTCGGTGCTGCCATGGCTCCTGCATTGGCCGAAAGACTATGCTGATGATAGCTACTTCCGGTATAGCTTTCAATCTTATCCTTGGATATTTTTATTTTTAACGTAGGATTACTTGGCGGTTTTAGATCGCCACTACTCGTCGCTACGTTGCTTGTTCCTGATGATCCCCCTATATGGCCTGAATGACCTGAATGGCCCGAATGGCCCGAATGGCCTGAATGGCCCGAATGGCCTGAATGGCCTGAGTGACCTGAATGGCCTGAATGGCCACTATGGCTCGTCGAGTGTGAACGATGATGATGACTTGTGCTTGAACTGCTTACACTCGCACTGCCACCACCACCGGCGCTACCGCTGCCTCCCCCACTGCTAGTGCCAATGCTTCCACCCGTACCTAAACGTATTTCACCAATTATACGATCCTTCGGTATCTTTATCTTAAAAGGCGGCGGATTCAAGGGATTCAGGCTAGTACCTTCTAAAACGTCTTTACGTATTTTAATCTTAAAGGGTTCAACACTCTCCGCTGGACGATCATGTTGCGTTACGTTTCTTTCGCGTGCGCCGTCACCGTCGCGCTCTTTCTCTTTATGGCGATCTTTATCCTTTTTATGCTTCTTACGCTCCTCACGATCCCGTTCCCGATGATCTCGATCACGTTCACGTTCTTTCGCTTTATCTTTTTCCTTGTGTTTATGCTTCTCCTTTTTGTTTTTCTTATGCTTCTCTTTACTTTCAGAATTATCTTCTGCCTCGCCGCCCACAGCCGCTGATGACTTATTGGTTAATATTGGTTGCTCAAGAATACCTGCCACAGAGGCAGCGGCGGCGGTTCTACTGGGCTCGTTTAGATGTGTCTGTTTTGATGAAGTGGCGTCATCTGTTGCATATGTAGTTGCGAAAAGCTCTGCTGGTGGCTTCAAATCTGGTGCGGATAGCAAATTCTCTGATTTTATTATAGTGGTTGTGGGACAAAGGCTTTCCTTCAATAGATTGCGCACTAAGTCCGGATTCGTTTCGATGCCATTTACTACAAGACTGATTTTTGAGTCTACAAGCTGCTGTGTATTCGCTAATACTTCATGTTTTTGAAGTTTATTTTCACGCAATCCTTCGTCAACTTCCATTTTGATTGGACGCTTGATTGCAGTGCCAGTAACACTTCCGTGCTGCTCATTGACATGCGCTCCGATTACATCGGATTTCTTATAGCCATGTTGCTGTTGTTGTTGCATCGACGAAGATCTTGGTGGATGCAGTTGCTGATTTGCCGCTGAATTTACGTCGCCAGCACTTCCAACATTTCCCATTGGACCAAATAACGCATTGTTTTGTGCCGAATGACGATGCTTCTCCTTCTTGGATGAAATCGATGCTTTATAACGTTCGCGCTCTTTTTCTCTACTCATTTGTGTGGATCTTGGACTAAGCTCGGTCTTAATTGTAGAACGATGCGATCCGTTTGCATTTGATTCTAATGAACCAAAGTTATTGATGCCGTGCGACATTTTGTTCTCAGTCAATTCCGCGTTACCATACATTGCTGACGAATTTGAATGTTTCATTTGCTGGTGCTGATGAGTATGGGAGGTTTGTTGTCCCATTGGAAGAACGTTCGATGAATATAATGGATTCATTTGGTCGTCATTGAGAAGATTGTCAAATCCAACACTACGCATCATTGAAGAGTATTGATGGGATTGCGATTGGGATGCAGACTGCGCCTGCGATTGATTTTGTGATGAGGCATACATCGTTTGCTGCATATCATTTATGGAAGAGGCGTTCGTGATAGGAGCATTTGTATAGGAAGCATCATTTGGC
This sequence comes from Chlorops oryzae, assembly GCA_020466095.1. Lineage (NCBI taxonomy): Eukaryota > Metazoa > Arthropoda > Insecta > Diptera > Chloropidae > Chlorops > Chlorops oryzae. The sequence continues at coordinate 119,787,666 of CM035806.1, forward strand.
ATATTCGATTTGTGTTGTTGTTGCTGCTGCTGCTGCTGCTGCTGACTCTGATTCTGCAAATGGACGGAGGAGGAGGCATTTGTAGAAATTCCTTTACTGGAAGCACTAGGTACATTATTATTTGTCTGACGATGTTGTCCAACTTGATGCATACTAAAACCTAGATTGCCCATCATAGAATTGGATACGGTCATATTGCTATTATTGCCATATGAACGCTGATTATGCTGGCCCATCAAACTACGCGAATGTTCATGTGATCCATCGGACTTGTTGCTGCTCATGGCAGCCGAACTTGCATTTTGTGTGTTTCCAGAATAGTCTCCTCGCATTCCAGAACTTGATGGTGGAGCTGATGTACCGAAGACTTTATGCTTCGATTCTTTTGAAGCTTGCATACGTCCGGAACCAGAACTGGAGCTATCCCCTTTCGCGCCTAGCTTAGCGGCGGAAGAGGACGAGGAATGTTGATGCATTGTGCTATGCCCACTGTTTGATATCGAGTGCATGCTCGAACTGCGTTCACGTATTTTCTGATAATTATGAGCACCTTCCATTTGAAGACCACTAGGTACTTGTTGTCGCATTGGATTTTGCTGTGATCCACCGCTAACGTTTGAAGCTGACGCAACACGACTACTCGTCGACATCGGCATATTTGAACGTGAGCTTTGAGAGATAGCCGCATTTGGTGGTGGTGGCAGTGTTGATTGTTGCGTTGACTGGGAATGGTCACGTATGCGTCCGGAACTGCTGTTGCCGCCACTGCTATAAAGTGCAGGATTTTGATTGCCATTGTTGTAGCCACTCTGGGACTGAAGAGTCTGTGAATTTTTATAGCTCGATTTGTGATCTAGCATGAGAGAAATGCATTTGAATGATTGTAAAATAAGATAAAATAAACACCAATCGTTATTCACCTGTCATGTCTCCAACTGCTGGGAAACCACCATGCTTACCATGAAGCGATTGCGACCGATGCTGACTAGAATGCATATCAGATTTACGCTGTTGTTGTTGCTGCTGTTGCATTTGATGTTGTTGTATTTGTTGCTGCTGTTGCAAATGCTGATGTTGCTGTTGTTGTTGCTGCTGTACAGACGACAATTGTTGCTGCTGCTGCTGTTGTGGTGGTGGTAACATCGACGGCATTGACATATGCGGTGAATGTGGCGTCTGCTGATGCTCACTGCCACCGCCGGAGTGATTGGAATTTTCCGAAATCGTTATTGATGAATGATACATCTTAAGCATATCGGACATAGTCCAGTCATCGTTTTGAGCTTTCGGGTCTTTACCAACTGCAGGACGGTTATTTCCGGCACCTTGGGCAAGTGCTTTTATTGAGTTCAGTTTTGATTTGAGTCGTGCGGGACTCTTCTCGTATATCGCTATGAACTCGGTTGTTAGCTGCTTAAGCAAATCCATTGTGACAGTCTTGTCAACATAGTAAAACCAATGCTTATTCTCCGTTGATTGGGGGATCTAAACGGGATGAAGTAAGAGCATTAGGAAATTTTTATGTTTTTATCGAAGCAAAAGATCGAAGCTCGCTATTTACCTCCCAACGTGACCATTTACAGGCGAGATATATACAGAAACAGGCAACAACTGTTGGTCTGTATTGCAGGCACATGGATGTGAGATGTAGGCTACATGGAATTCAAAACGAAAACCATTTCAACTTTAATATCTTAACCAGTACTATACTCTTCACCAGTTTATGTTAATGAGAAAATTATGGAATAAGACATATGTATATGTATATAAAATATTGGTAAGAATTAGAAACATTTCTCACTGGTGAAGTATACAGACCGACAATGAACAAAAACAAACCTATTTGAAGCCAGAAAGTATGAGGTTTTTGTAAGGTCTTTGCATGCTACAAAGAGAAAACGAAACAAATCAAAATAATTTAAAAAAAAGAAAGGTTTTTGAAGTTAGAATAGAATTCAAAACTCAGTTGCGTCCGTCTTGTACCTTTCACTAGTTGGCAGGTTTTGACGACATGCGTGTGCGGATGGTCGATTGCGACATCGAAGCCAAGAGTTTGCAGCAAAACGTTCTCATTAAATACCAGATCCTGCGCTTGTTCAAGGAAGAATACATCCGTATTGGCGGTGGTGGGCTGGTTAAGGCATTTATTGGCGGCCTTTATGACGTGTTCAAGCTTTCGCGGCTGTTCCTCAACCTTTGCAGCGAGGAATAGACTTGCAGAAGCGATACCATTCCTATGGAAATGCGTAAACGAGTGAAAGGCATAGAAGCGATGCATATAAACGATCGCTGTGTTGATGCACAACTGTGATCTGCAATATCGAACCGGAGGAGCAAATTTTGAGAATAGATTCACTTTGTATATTTAAATCACGTTTTCCGCCACGTGTTTGTTTCTTTTTTTCTTTCTTTTACTTACACTTTCAAACGCTGTCCCATTTCCTGGATGAGATAGGCAGTCATCTGGCGATAGGATAGTTCCGTATCACTATCAATGCCCTGACGACGGCTTGGTGAATTCAGCAATTCTTCGGCCGTGAAGTACCATTGCGAGTCTTTGTCCTTTTCGGCAGACGCAGGAACTGGTAGCCCCAGCGATCCGGATGTGCCCGGAGCCACTGATGCGGCTGCAGTGGCACTAGAGTTCATTTTTGCTGCGAAGGTGCGATGTCATGTACCTACATACAAAAAAAAATAACTCTGTTACGTAGTTCAATCGTAGAACTTTCTGTTCATCATACATACATACACATTCTATGCATCATACATACATACATTGAAATTATAATTTCGATTTCGGAGTTTTTAATTTTGATTGGGAAAGTTACATTTCCGAGAGGTGAAAAGTGGAAGTTCGGCCAGTGAAACTTCGATTTCCTTTGTGCTCTTACTTACTTACTCTTGAAATTCTCTTTTGGTGTTTCGTTCGCGTTTACACAGGCAAAAATGTTTCTCGGTTCGTTTCGTTGTTTGCTTCTTTTGACATTTCTCTCATTCGCACAGAAAACTAAATTACGCCACCGTACCAGCTCAAACTGATTTTTCGGTATCGTGACGTCAGCTTAGGCGAAAAATTATGATTTTATTTATTTAAAAATTAAATTTTATATTTCAGTTTTGTTCAAAAACGAGAAATAAATGTTAAATGAAAGTGGTTTCATTGCGAATAGTTTTTTTTTCCATTATTATGTACTTGATTTAAACTTTGAAATTAGAAAAAGTAGGACAGATGACCCGGTCTTGGCTGCCAAATCAACTGATGTTTGAGCAAATATTTGGCGTTTTGTTTGAACGTGTATAGCCAGTGCTCAAACGTGCGTGCAAATTTGTTTTAGCGTGTATGGTTTCGGTAAAAGTTTTGTCCACTATACTGAGATATGCAGTAACTACTTGCACATTAGGAGCCAATTCGCTACAACGTCGTAAAGTGTGAGAGAGACAACTATATTCACGCTTCTTGAATTCTTCAAAGTATGCCAACAATTTAACACCTTCGAAGTCGGTGTCAGTATTTCATTTGAAAAATGTGCCGCAATCAGCTGTCCTGGCATTTACTTCGCATAAAAAATGAACATGGTCATTTCTATGGCGAAGTAAAGCAGGCAAGTCGCATGCAACCCTGCGCACATGATTACTTGACATCTCAGTATAAGCGAAAGTAAAGTATTTACTTCGAAGTACTTTTCAATTTTTTTTGCACGTATTTCTTATGGGAGCTTTACTTACTGCATATCTCAGTATAGGCTTTTAAGCCTTCATAATTTAAATTGTTGTTGTTGTTCATAAAAAGTCATTAAAAATATAATTACAGTTGTTAAGGAAAAGATTTTTTTCGATCATAACATTTTGAAAAAAAAAACTAAAGATAAAATTCGTTTTGTGACATATCTGACCATCACAAAAACATGGTATTTCTCAAAACTTTTTACAATATTTATAGCCAAAATTTTACTTTGCGTAACTTAGAGTTATATGAAGTTATATAATTTTCTATGCCTAATTTACAACCGCTTAAGACCCCAAAAGGTCAGAAAGGCACGTTGTATGGGCAACCTCGTCATACACGTTGTAAGCCAGATATGGTGTTAAATCAGTTTGATTGCTAAAAAAAATCTAATCATCGGCAAATTACCAAAAATCGGGACATGATGAAAAATTCTTATGTGTAATAATATATGTATTACCTTTATAATTCTTGAAGGAAAAAAGGCCGCATTATTAAATAACAGCGGTGATTAAATTTCCACATATTTACACATATTGTATAGCAATGGAAAGATGATTCGCAAAAACTACATCATGGTCAAAATTTATTTTGTATTTGTAGTGTTTTCAATGAATGACAAAATAAATAGTGTCAATGCAGCCAACCTTGTGTTGAAATTTAAAGCCATCCGCACACGGGTCGTATCGTCCCTCTCCACCCTAGCCGTTAAAAATTATGTTTCATTTAGCGTACCCAGGTCTCATAATTTTTTATGAGATCTACTTATCAGTAGAAGTATACTTTTCGTTCAATCTCCTACCCTACTAACTTTTTATTAAACTCTACTACTTTTTGCTATTTTTATCCCAAAAAACAAGAGTGTCCGCGCTTACATTGTCTGCTTTTACATTAGGGAAATTATTGCCGGCAATACTTTTTAAACCGAAATGCTGTAAATTCTATAGCAGCCGCAGCCACTTTATTTCCAGGTAAAAACACAAAAATACATTTAATGAAGAAAGTAAAAAGTTTTACTGAACTCTTATGATGTTTTGTTGCAGGACTTGTAACTGATGATTAGATAGGCAATGGAGACTTCTGCGTAATGTTCCACTCCAGTTTACTTCTGACGAGGATATAAATGGGGAAGATTTTTAGCGTAACATAACGTTGAACGTTTGTTTTCTACAATAAATTTAATAAAAACCAAAAACAGAAATCGTCTGGATACAAACACATTGGAGGGGGTCTTACATACAAAAAGATTCATTAGTAAGGAAAACTCAACACCTACCGGAGAACATTTCAATTTATTCAATAATCAAATGTACCTATAATTGATTGTATAACATAACCAAACATACCTATATGTACATAAAAAATATACATCAACATATACATCAACGCCTAAAAATACATTTAAGTATGTATATTTAAGCTAGAATGTTTTTATTTGAATGTTTAAATCAATTTTAAAAAAGGTTGTAGATCTCCTACTTTTGGATTATTGAAAGCACATATAACCATATATGTCACTCTCATAGATTTTGAGCGGGATATTTCGCGCTAGTTAGAAAGAGATGGTACTCGGCAGGCAAAAAAGGAGCGAGAGAGAAATACTTTTGGTGAGTACCTAAGTGCAAAATGTTCATTTTGGTGGGTACCCAAGACCGTGTTGAAAAGAACCAATATGGAAACGGCTCCAGAGCAGAGCTAAATATTTCGCTGCCATAGCATGCTTCTCTTTTCCTCATGCTATATGCCTATGTTGAAGCAGCGTAGCTCTAACACATTGCAGGGATTAGGAATAAGAAGAGTTATACCTACACTCCTACATGGTCTCTGATTTCCCTGCAGTAATTATCTCTAGTGACTGATTCAATCTGTCACTAGTTCCTCCGTCACCGTCACTAGTGACCAACTGTACCCGTGCCAATGTATTCTCCTATGGACACTTTGTATGAGCATATGTTCGAGCGGACACCAGTTGACGATTGAACTGGCGATGCTGCAGAGGCAGCTCATTAGCTATAGTACGTAAATGCAAAGCGCCGCGCACAGGGCTCGGATGGCTGAGTGTGAAAAGTCTGGCCTAGTGACCTAGAGACCCGTGTTCGAATCTCGCTCGGGAGAATTTTCGCACGAACTGTGAAAGCATTCACGAGAATTCAGAATGAAAACTTTTTTTTCTCTCTTCTCACCCATAAGAATCCATAAGAATAATCCTCTGAATTTTACAATTTTCCATCTTTTCTTGCCTGCCCTGGGATTCGAACACGAGCCTTCGGGTTGATGATCGGACATGCTAACCATTACGCTACGGAGCCTTCTGATTCTCGTGCAGCAAATTCATTTTATGAATGCTCAAGAAAATTTAACTGTGGACCTTCTCGTTGACCATGTCTATAGAATGACAGTGGTGATGCAGGGGTAAATTTGCCCCGCATTTACTGCAGGGAATTAAGCGTTATTCATATGCAGAGCTTCCCACCACTGCAGGGGCAGTTAGATAGCATGTACCCAGCCGGAAATTTTCTCATAAAGGAAAAATTCATTAATTTTTCCATCAAGGATATCAAGGGGAACATTTGAGTACTCCTCAATTCCAATGGCATTGTCATCGAATGAAGGTGTTATTCGTCGTAATACTAATGGCAATGTCATCGAAAGAAGATGGTATTCATAGTTATTTCAATGGCATTGTCAACGATAGAGGATGTTATAGCCTTTTCTCTATCCTTGCGTTTGTTCTTGCTTAGTTATCTGTAATCAAATAATCGATAACTTTTGATTGATTTGATTGCTTTTGCATCATTGCTTATAAATTAAATTTCTGCCTCGGACTAAAGGGAGAAATGTGGCAGTTTAAAACCATTTTGTTTTAGTTTTGCCATGAAAATATAAAAATGCAAAAATACATTAAGGCTATTCACAAAGGCTGCTAAAATCCCTTCTAATGTGCTAATATGCTTTTTATATATGGAGTTTGACAGCTTTAGAACATTAGAAGGGATTTTAGCAGACCTTGTGAATAGGTCAATTGTATGTCGCTGAAAACCCATCGATAAAAAAAAGTGTCAAATATCGATAGTCTTATTGATAGTTCGACAGCACTTCCTCGATACATATTGTGAAAAACAGGTGAAGCTTCTTGAAGTGAACGAAATATATATCACGTTTTTTGAATAAAAAAGGCAAGTAACTAAGAAGTAAATATGAATCCAGGTTTCAGCAGGAGCAACATAAAATGATTCGCAGCAAAAAAATACCGAAAGTTCGCTGACGTGAACAGGAATTCAACTTTTTAGATAGCACAAGAAAATTTGATATTTTTAATTTCATGAACCGTAAGGAGTTTTGTAATGGCAAAGGGAATTGTGATACATTTTTTATACAAATCGATCAAGTCTGAATTATAATTAAGTTCTTAAATATGTAAACAAAAGACTGAGAAACGAAAATATAAAACAAATAAAAAAAAAACGTAAGAAAAAACAACCAAACCATGTTTCGTTTTCATTTCATATCACTCCCGATAGCTGACATTGTCTTGCAAAACAGGAGGTATCGATACGATGGAGTAGATGTTCTCCACTTTCGATGACCAACTCGTGACATATGCTCTTATGACGGCCAATGCCGCTTGTGTGTAAATTTCATTAGAAAGTTGGTGTATAATCAGGAGTCGCGCCTCTTATGTCATGCTGAAATCATTGATTGTTTCACCGGGACATTTCCTGCTGGGTATCTGTAGTGATACAACAAACACATAAAATTAAAAATGCTAGAGAGGAAGAAAAAATCGAGCGACATAGGCCCTACCTCGCCGAAAGTCTATAGCATATAGCATATATTACTATATATGTAACTCTCATAGATTTTGGGCGGGACATTCCGCGCCAGTTAGAAAGAGATGTTACTCGGCAGTGTTGTGTCGTCTAGGGAGCGCGTCTAAGTAGCTTAACGCAAGGAATTACTCGAGACCGTTTAATATTGAATATAGCATTTATTGATTTATATCAAAACATAAACATTAAATCCTTAAGCTAACTAACTTTTATGAGCTATTCCCTAGCTAACACGGAGATCCACACTTCAACGTCCTGGCTCGTGAGTAGGTGCGTTAAAGTTGAGATCTACTGAATACTTCGGTTCACGGTTCTGATCGTAGTCCTCCTCCAGTGCACGAATCTCAGTTTAAATAAAGAGATATTGCTGTTCTAGCAATATCGGTTGTTGCGACACTCTTCTGGGTCATCTCGATTGTTGTTGTTGCGTGCTGCTGTTGCTTAATACTTCTAGCGTCAGCTTTATTCCAGTCTTCACCTGCTACGTGTTGTTGTTGTTATTATTATTGGAGCAGGTCAGTATTTAAGACGATGAACTTCTTGTGCATAGCTTATGCGACATAATTGCTGACTAGCTGTTTCGGCCATTTCGTCTTGCCGCTCATCTCGCCCGATCCAATCGTCTGATGTTCTTAGTATTTGCGATCATTGGCTTTGATTGTTTACGTCAGCGTTAATGTTTTATTGATTCTGAACGCCGGTGTTTTCGTTGTTGTACTTTATCGCATATCGAAATAAGGTATAAGAACTGTTTGTGCGGTTGTGACACACAACAGCAGGCAAAAAAAGAGCGAGAGAGAAATACTTTTGGTGAGTACCTAAGTGAAAAATGCTCATTTTGGTGGGTACCCAGGATTGTGGTGAGTACCCAAAACCGTGTTCAAAAGAGCCAAATTAGAAACGGCTCCTGAGTGACATTTCGCGCCAGTTAGAAAGAGATGTTACTCGGCAGGCAAAAAAAGAGCGAGAGAGAAATACTTTTGGTGAGTACCCAAGTGAAAAATGCTTGTTTTGGTGAGTACCCAAGACCGTGGTGGGTACATAAGACCGTGTTGAAAAGAGCCAAAATAGAAACGGCTCCTGAGTGACATATATAGTTATATATGGTAATATATGACAACAACTGAGCTCGTTGCGAGTGCGCTCTTTATATCTGTACATTCGACCAACGATTTTTCGCTCTCATTTGCTCGTTTCGTGCTCGCGTGCCCACCCCTGAATATGACCGATTATCAAAAAGTTTGAACTCCACTACAGAACAGCTGATGAGAAATATTCAGTGATATCATAACTAAAATTGCTCGATACATAACTAGTCGCTCAAGTCCTTATGACATTTCATGTAAAATAGAATGCATAAACTATATATTTTTGGAGCTCTTCTGAATGGAAAAGGTACAAAATTGCGACTGTAATTGAAACTGTAAGCACATGTCAATTTGGTTGTTGTTGGTAGAAAATATAACAAAAACCTTCTAGTCCTTAAAATTCCGATAACCTGGTAATGCATAGTTCCACTTCTTTGAATTTATAAATGAATCATTAAATTACAAAGTTCATGATTTACGTATTTTCTCGTTGGGTATTCCGACGCAACTGTAAACAATTATATCTAAGCTATAATTTCGAACAAGAAATCGCGAGAAAGACGTCATCCCTCAATGAAAAATGATAACACAGACGTTGTTGCGCAAGCTTAGAGATTCCTCGATATGCTTTGTCATTGTGCGGATCAGTGATGCCAGATTTTATCGATAAAAAAACCCTCATATATTGGAAAAAAACCCACTTTTCCCCATTTTCAAAAACTAAAAACCCAGAATGATTTTTTGAAAATATGGGCGTACCGATTTCAAAATTGATCATTGGATTTAAACACAATGTTTAAATATTTTAATAAAAGTATCAAGAAAATAACAAAAAATATAAGTAACTTAAAATTGCAGTCTTGTTCATGACTTAAAAAAAAAACCAAGTTTCTTTACAACACTTAGGGAACACGCGACTAGATACAGCAAAAAGAGTCATGCATGGTACTGGAAGAGGGAAAACACGATTTTCATTCTCATAAGTAGTAAATATACCTTAAATGTAGTGCATAAATTTCGATATAAAATTACCCATACTTTTCCCCATGTCACGATATTTGAGTGAAAAAACCCACAATATGGGGAAAAACCCACAATCTGGCTTCACTGGTAGAAACACTCACGCACTGCGGCGCACTGCGTGACATGGCATGGCATAGAGAAAATTTATAGTAAACAGTGACGCAAAGCAAAATAATATGGAAATGAACTAGAAAGGGCAGCTCTCCAAACAATGCATGTCTCAGTGCAAGTCTCCAAACAATGGCAGCACTACAGCTGTCAAATTAGCATAGAAATCTAAAATCTTTAGAACGCTATTACTACGTTTATGCGTCAGCTATACGCAAATAAAAATAATTCGCAAATAGTTAACTCACTGTTTATACGGCAGTTCAAATACGCAAATAGCGAAACTTTTCAGTGCTGCCCGACTAAAAAATACAATTGCGTGGCAACATATTCATTTGTCGGAAGCCTATGTTTTGCATGGGTAAGTTATACCATATCGTAGAAAATAGGAAAATCGTCAAAAATAAAAGGGAGCACCTTGAGCTTTATTTGCAAATAGCTTCGTTATTCACGACTTATTTTCGCGACTTGCTTATTTGCAAATAAAAATTCAACTCAGCGTTTATGTGGGGAAATTTGCTGTTTGCAATATTTTTATTTGCAAATAAGGCATACGCATAAACGTAGTATATGCCATGCTAATTTTTTGAGTGTCTGCTTTCATACATTTTGATCATGTAGGACTGTAGGTCTAACTGTCGACGTCGAAAAGCTTCTGCCGCGATGGGGATATACACCATTAGGCAGGCATAGGAAATTCAACAAATTGGGGATATTCACCAAAAAGCTACCAACAAAAACCTAAGGCAAGAATAGGAAATTCAACAAATTCGAGAAATTCACCAGAAAGCTACCAACAACAATACGGGTAGACACAAAGTGGCACAATGATGCCACTTGCAAGAAAATTATCAAAGAAACACGGCGTCGGCTCGGGTTTTTTATATTGCTTTAAAAGTTATAATTGAAGCTTTAATAAATGTATTGCGATATGCTTTTGCTTAATGTGCACGAATGTTTTCATTTTGTTATAAATTGACACACATTTTTGACTACTGCTACGAATTTGATTGTATATAGAATTAAGTATTTTTGCTGAAAAAGTGTGATCAAAAATTTATGTGGACGAGGTAGTTAAAAAAAAAAACCAATTCTATTTCTCTTTAATATTGAATTTCCTTGATTATTTTTATGTTTTTCAAGCTTTTCATGGCATTTTATGAGTTTGGTAGATATTTTATATGTAATGTACTCGAAAATCTCCCAAAATTAAAATTAAAAGTGGCAATGCATTTCACCACAGCAGAGCTAAAGATTTCGCTGCCATAGCGTGCTTTTCATTTCCTCATGCTATATGCATATGTTGAAGCAGCGTAGCTCTAACACATTGCAGGGATTAGGAAGAAGAAGAGTTAGACCTACAGTCCTATATGATTTTGATTTCTATGTGACAGATGGCACTGCGGCGCAGTGCGTGAGTGTTTCTACCTTTAATTTAGAGCAGTGTATGCCAAAATGATACATACACATTCTGTGTTTGTATTGAACAGTCCGTGCGCTGATCACCATGTAGGACTGTAGGTCTAACTGTCGACGTCGAAAGGCCTCTGCCGCTAATAAGAAACTCCCCATTAGGCAGGGATAGGAAACTCAACTCTTTCGAGAAATTCACCAAAAAGCTACCAACAAAAACCTTAAGCAGGAATATGAAATTCAACAAATTCGAGAAATTCACCAGAAAGCTACCAACAACAATACGGGTAGACACAAAGTGGCACTATGATGCCACTTGCAAGAAAATTATCAAAGAAACTCGGCGTCGGCTCGGTTTTTTATATTGCTTGAAAAGTTCATAATTGAAACTTTAATAAATATATTGCGATATGTTTTTGCTCAATGTGCGCGAATGTTTTCATTTTGTAATAAATTTACATACATTTTTGACTACGGCTACGAATTTGATTGTACATAGAATTTAGTATTTTTGCTGAAACAGTGTGATCAAAAAGTTATGTGGACAAGGTAGGACTAAAAGAACAATTTCTATTTCTCCTTAATATTGACTTTCCTTGATTATTTTTATGTTTTTCAAGCTTTTCATGGAATTTTATGAGTTTGGTAGATATTTTATATGTAATGTCCCAGCCGGACTTTATCCCATGCATGAACAAATCATTAATGCAGAAGTAGTGAAGCATTCATTTCGAAAGAGGTCAATTGATGATTTTTCAAATGATCTTCTAGTGAAAATATCACAGAAGTAAGAGCGCGTTGCAACAGACTCTTCTTCAAATGAAATTTTCATTTGTAAGAGGGTTGTATACTCCCATTTTTAATGAAGATCCTATGAAATTTGCATGACAAGATGTTTTTCAATCTGTGTGCTACAATTCTCAAAAGTTTTATAATTTTTTTGTACTTAAGATGTTTTGATAATTGAAAATCTTAAGTCTTTCCAAAGGCAAAAATGTGTCAGTCACGAAGAGACGAAATATGGCCAAATCCGCCAATTTTTTAAAATATTCATTGAAAAAATGCAAGTTTGAAAGCGCTTATTAAAACATTTAAAAAAATTTTAAGATTTATTTTCCTTCTCATCTTAGATCCCCGCGGCGTATACATATTATTTTTTCAAATGAAATTCTCACTCCCGTTGGCACCATAGTCTTTGTTCAGAATGATATTATGATTCATGTTAGCAGCATATACTCTATTTACAAATGAAATAATCATGCACATTGGATCCATTTTAGCCAGCCAGCACGTGCACTTTTCCCAATTGAAGTTTTCATGCGGATCAGGGTCATACACTCCTTTACCTAATGAATAACACATGAATTTTGAAGTACTGAAAATAGCAGCCATCTCCTAACAAACATCATTAGAAGTAAGGGTTAGTAATGCGAGTAGTCGCAGTATGAATTTTCACCACTTCGGAAGTACTGCAGAAGTAGTGAAATTTCCGGCTGGGGTACTCGAAAATCTCCCAAAGTTAAAAATAAAAGTGGCAATGCATTTCACCACAGCAGAGCTAATTATTTCGCTGCCATAGCATGCTTCTCTTTTCCTCGTGCTATATGCATATGTTGAAGCAGCGTAGCTCTAACACATTGCAGGGATTAGGAAGAAGAAGAGTTAGACCTATAGTCCTATATGCTGATCACACTAAAAAAAATATGGTGCTAGTTCTTATAGTGGTTTTGTTTTTGAGATATGCAATGAATGAAATGAAAGACCAAAAAAATCATGAGAGCTATTCACACTAGCTTTTAAACACCCGTTTTAACATTGCAACGCCTTAACTTCCTATACGTGAAGCATGCAATTTAAGTTTTATTATTATTGTACTTCTTGGAACGTAATATGTGGGGATGTGGTATGGTAGCGTTTTTCTCTCTTTCCCCTGCCACCCTTACCCTCGAAAATTTGTTTCATTATCGAAATGTCTTAACGTGTAAATAGCGTATAAATGAGGCCTTTTATATTAGTCAATAGTTGACCGTCAATTCCTATCGATATTCCCTTTTGGAGTTGCATTCGCTTTTACACTTACTCGAAAGAATTGATCGTCATATTGTTAAAAGAATAAAGGCGAAACTCCAGAAACGACGAAACATTTCAAGCGTTTTAGGCGGAAGAAATGTAGTTGCTTCCATTTAAATACATTTCAATACATTGATTCGATGGAAGCAGCACAAATATTTTCATATTTGCCGCGAATACCGCAGCAACCGTCCTTTCCGTCGTTTATGGAGTTTCGCCTTAAATTTTAATTATATTCATCACATTTTTCTTCATATCCTATAACATAAAAATTAGTCTTCAATTTATAGTTTTCGGTGCATACAAGAATGTAAGATCCTAAAATATTGATCAAGAAAAATAAGTAAAAACATATAATTGCATGCGATGCTGTCTCCACGAACAACGAAAACGAATAAAATAAATGTCAGAAATTTGTTCCCAGCCATCGATAAGTTCGATAAACGAAAGAGAGCAAAAACGGATTGAGCGAGTACGTGCAACCAAAAAATGCTCAATTTTTCGATAACGATTTGTTATTCTTTTGTACTGAAAATGAGAATTGACGGTCAACTATTGACTTATAGCACTGACAGACATAGGTATTTTACACCATGATGGTGTGAAGTCTAGGTGACACACATAGGTATTTCTCAAAAGTCTACCTTAGCCAATATAGACTTTTTATAGACTTCACAATACATTGAAAGGGAGGATTTATTGTGGACTTCTTAGATTGATATGGGAACGCTGCACAAAATTAAACGAATAATCGATTATTTTATCGGAAACCAGATGTTTAAATTTCTAGTTTCAAGTAATTTATGCGAAATGCATGAATTTAATTCCATCGTATGGATTTATATAACAAACAAACGATATTTCCATAGACTCTTTTGAGATAAAATCGAGGCTAAATGCTACCAAAATGTTTTTATTGTTTTTGTTGTTGTTTTAATTTTCAATTATCAGCTATCTTAAAGAAGTCCACAATAGAAATCCACAATCAAATATAGTGTGTCACCCCAACATAGACTTTTTTCATTGTAGTATGAAGTCTATAGACTTTACCCCATATGTCTGTCAATGCTATAATGTAAAAGGCCTCAATAGCGTATAGCCGCGATAGTATCGCTGTATCGATACTGATTGGACTTGAGTATCGCGATACCCAAGTATCGATACTTGTTTCGGATTTGCCCATCACTAAGCCGTATATCTCTTCGATGTTGAAAACAAAATGAAATCGCTGTCGCACACAGTGCTGCCAGAAACTCTTACAAATTAGAGTGACCAGCGAGCAGTACAGAGCGCAATAGAGTTTTAATAAGAATTCAGCCTGGCTGTGTTTTTTTTTAACAAAAAAAAGTATAGTTTGGAAAAAACAGTAAAGCAGTAAATAAAGCAGTACATTATCAAAAAAACAGTACTTTTGCGTACTGTTTTTGGTGTTGGTCAAAAATCAGTACTTTTTATACAAAACAGTACATGTACTGTTTAAAACAGTACGCATGGCAACCCTAATGTTAACCCAGGTATATTCAACTCAAGTCAATTCAACCCCCTCGCATAAACGCTCTTTATAACCGAGTTAGAGAATTACTGGGGTTGAATGTACACATTTATTTAAGGTGGGTAGAAAATTCAACTCGGTTTGAAGTTTGTGCATAAACACGAGAGCTTAGGCAAATCCGATGTAACAAAAATGTGAAGATCCTACGCACATACTTTACACATGGAATTCATACATTCGGTTGAGCAGGGCCGTCGAAAGGGGTATGGAGTCTACCATACATGGGACTCAAGTGCGTATGGAATACCACACGTGGAAATACTCAATATACGTTAAATGTACACAGGTGTAATAAGAAGCATCGCATTCAATAGTCAATACTGCACCATGCGATTTTCGGGTGACAGTGAAGACACAAATAAGAAGAAAATCGCTTTGTCACAAGAAAAAGAGTAGTGTAGACATCACTGGATGAAGCGATTAAGGGCCCATTTCAAATGCTCCGAAAGCTCGTTGAGAGAGCAATACTCACGAAATTCTAAATTTTTTCAAACTCTTCCCGAACTATCGCAACGAGTTGCATCTTAGATTGCGCCACATGATTGCATGTATGGAAATTATGGCTCGCTCTCTCGCAACCTGCTCTCGGAGCATTGGAAACAGGCCATTACTTTACTATGACTTTTTTTTTAACATATTACCCCTCATGTGTGGCCCATACATCTATATTTCTAAAAACATAATATTCGTGTATGTCATGCCGCATCGCTGTGTCAGTGCCTCTTAACATGGCGCTTCGACAGGCAATAATTATTGCTAGCAATGAGTGGATGTACACTTGTCTAAAAATTACCCACACCAAAAATTGGAAATTTGCCCGTACACTAGTCCAATTGGTTTTTCACACGTACATTTTTTGGTGGGCTTTTTCGCTGGGCAAAAATTAGACAAGCTACCACTCACGTATTTGCGTCTCTCTGTCCACGAAAGTTGGGAAATTACCTAAGTGTATATTCAGCCTATCTGTCAACTTGAGCAATATTGCCAATTGAGACCGCTCATTTTGAAAAGATGGCAATATATGGCAAGCAGGATTCAGGCCTTCTACACTAGGCAATTTTAGTTGCGCAACTCATATCGAATTCTCTTTTGGAGTTGCTTTCGTGTCTACCATATAGTAATATAGGGGACACTAACAACAACAACCGAATTCCGTGGTGAACTAGTGATGCTATAATTTTTTGAGTGTTCAATCAATTTTCTGACTAAACATACTTGCGTTGAAATTTTTTAATGTTTTCTTTTTCATGTAAAACTTTTAAAGTTTTTTATGATAGTTTATGCAATTCTGTACCCCTTTCATTCAGAAGAGCTAAAAAAATATATAGTTTATGCATTCTATTTATCATGATATGTCATAAGTACTTGAGCCACTAGGTATGTATCGAGCAGTTTTAGTTATGATATCACGGAATATTTCATATCAGCTGTTCTGTACATGTAGGAGTGTAGGTCTAACTCTCATGCAAAAACAATTAAGATACACATATTAGGGAATAACCAGTTCGAAATTTTTTCGCCGATTCGAAATGGCCAGCGATAAAAAGTTATCATAAAAGAAAAAATTTGTTTCCAGTAAGTATTTAGTTTATTTGCCGGAAAAACTATAAGTCAATTCACAAAGCAGTATAAAATTCCTTCTAATTGTATACCCCGCTAAAATGAGTATTTTTATTTTAAAATAAGATTTTTGTTTTGAAAAATATTATATTATAACTGAATTAAAAATAAACTATCTTCAGTGAAGATATTTTTCTTAGCTTGTCAGATTTTTCGTAAAAAAAGGCTGGCAATACTGATCGTCAGAAATCTGCACCAGTGATGCCAGATTGTGGGTTTTTCCCCATATTGTGGGTTTTTTCACTCAAAAAACGTGACATGGGGAAAAGTATGGGTAATTTTATATCGAAATTTATGCACTACATTTAAGGTACATTTACTACTACAATTTTAAGTTACTTTTATTTATTTATTTTTTTTTTGTTATTTTTATTAATATATTAAAATATTGAAATATTGCGTTTAAATCCAATGTTCAATTTTGAAATCGGTACGCCCATATTTTCGAAAAATCATTCTGGGTTTTTTCGTGGGTTTTTATTTTTTGAAAATGGGGAAAAATGGGTTTTTTTCCAATATTTGAGGGTTTTTTTTATCGATAAAATCTGGCATCACTGCTTGTATGGTCTATTTGAGCCTAAAGAATGCTAATTTATGTTGGCAGCACTGCAAATGCCAGTAGCTTAGATTCGCTGTACACGAATTGAACGAAAATATAGCAATGAACGTGTCCGCTATTCGCAGAAACGAAAAGATTACTGGCACTCCCGAAGAAATTCGTGAGCAAATAATGCTACAAATAGAAATTCAATCGAAGGTATGTTCGAATCCAACTTATAATTGCTCTCTACCACGCGTCGATGGTTACGATTATTGTTTCCGACACATATTACGTGATCCTTCGGGACAATATAAACAATGCTCCTACACATACTTCAACGGAAGGAAATGTATAAATGCCTTGCCGAAGCACGATAATAAAAAGGATCCAACTTTAACCACATATTGTTTTGAGCATAGTAGAAAAGCGCAGCTAGCAAAAACCTGCGCAGCTGTCGGCCGGCTTCGTTTAGTCGATAGCAACGACGTTTTCCTAAATAACTTGGCTCATCATGTGGACGTTAAGGAGAAACCGAATCGAAAGAAACCACGTTGGTCTAGAGAAGAGGAAATCGATGTGGTCTCACCGCAGGAGGAAGCATTCTGTAAGTTGAAAACTATTCGTTTTTTTTATTTATTATTTATTTAAGAACTTGATGAAATCTTAATGAATTTCAGCTTGTGCTACGCACATTAACGATATTGATAATAGCCTTGTTAGAGCGAGAAAACGTCGTCGTATACTCGACTATGCATCTGATAGCTCAAATGATTATCCTGAACCACCAAGCTTACGGAATACGAAACATGGAATCGAGTACGATATTTCCGATGAAGGTAGTGAGGACTCAGTCGATGAGGATCTGCTCAAGTAAGTTTCGTAACAAACGCAAAGTGTTCCATTAGAAAAATGTTTCAACCTTTACATCTTCTCGTCGCATGCCTTATGTAGACACGCTGAAATATACACACGACAGGAGATTGTCCGTATTTCGGAAACGAAACTAACCAAATTACAAGGATACTATTTATTGCAAATAAATCAATTACGTCATTTGCTAAGAGAGCGCCGAAGAAAATACCTTTATGCGCTGCGTAAGGAACGTGAAATTCTCTGTAAGTCAATCGGGCATATCACAGAAATCGAATACGACAGAAAACGTTCGATTTCGCTTAAATTTGTATGGAAATTTCATTGATTTCGAACGTTTTCAATCGTGTTCGCTTTCTGTGACATGCCCGAATATCTCCAGAAGTCGTAATAGAATTTCATTTGAAAAAAAAAATATTTCAGGCAGTATTCATGATCAGCCCAAGGAAACGAGGAGAGAACGTAATCTCTACAAGCAACTAAAAGCTTTCAATACCTACCATCAACGTCATGGTGTGGAAGCTGTGCTCCATAAAAAGTTTAAAGAGAAACGTTCAAAAATGAATGAAGGATATGGATACAAACCACCATCGTTCAGCAAATGTGTCTATACCGAAGGTGGAGTCAAATGCTCTGCGCGAGCATTACCTTGCTGCAAATATTGCCGGAAGCATGTACTTGAAGATAAGAAGCAAACGCTCTTTCGTGCCTGCTCGGTAGAAAAAGCCGGTGTTGTTTGTCAGGAAGCCATTCCATGCATATTTGATGATTCTACATGTGTGCTTCATATGCCATTTCCAAATAAACGGGCCTACATTCAAAAGGTTAGTTGTAGAAAATTTAAAGTTGACATTTTCCACCTTTTTTCTGCATTTCACCAGAAATACGAATCAGAAACGGAAGAGGACGAAACATCTGTGGGCAGCGTTGGTGTACCAACTAAAACTGAATTCGAAGAATTAGATAATACTCAACAGGACAGCACAAATGTTTCTGGAAGCTCTCTCGAGACAACATTCATTTCCTCACCAAATGCGAATCGTTCGAAAAAATAGGGACGTCGTGGAGTTTGCCGTTTGAGCAAACTCCCGAAAGCTGTGAGGAGAAGAATTAATTTTTATAAAATTATACAGCGCGCCTCGCGCAGCAGAAATTTTAAATAATTCACCACAACTACAACCACAATGCTTTGATCGCTTGGCGCTTGTAAAGGGTCAAAGTTTCCAGAATTATTTTTCTGGACTTTTTCTATTGCGATTACGAATCTGAATTCGAATCCGAATTGAACATCGGCATCGACTTCGACTTTATTCTTATTGTCGACTTCGTCGCTATCATTAATTAGTCTGTTTTTTCCATTTGCATTTTGTTATTGTAAATAGCTCTAAGCTTTATCAATTTGTTTTTAGTGTTGTGAGTAGTCATCACTTCCACTAAAAGCTCCATTATGTGTGTATGTTTGTCTAGGTAATTAGATTCATGAATATTTTAATTAAGAACTTGATAAAAAAAAAATTAATAAATCTTAATATATTTAAATCAAATTTAAATAAATTCGCACCACAACAGATTTAGCAGTGAACATAAAAGTTTAACATTTAATTTATATTTAAAATTACCATCAAAAGATTTTAACAAGTTCTTCTTAATTGGATTGGGTTGGAAATTAATGTGGAATTGGTTAAACTTTTAAAAAAATGATAATTATAAGGACTTTAACCGTTAAAGTACTTATTTATGCATACTTCATCTAGTTTTAATTCAGGAGATTGAGAAAAATTATCGTTTTGCCGTTCAAAAACTAGTTAATTTGTCTTTTAACCGTTTGGAGTCATTAGAGACTCCATATTTCTAGTAGTACTCAAGGCGTGTTAAACAAGGTGATATCAATATTACAACAAGAAAAACAAATCTAAAACAAACACATTAGTGGTACTCATGCAGGTTCGCAAATTTTACGAAATGGGAAACTGCGAAATGGAAAGAGAATTATCAAAATTTGTATGGAAGAGATTTTACGAAGCGTGACAAACTATCCCATTGGTTTTTGCTTCGCAAAGCAGATTCGGGCTGACTTGTACAGTCAATCAAGTTTGATGAACCGGAAAAGTAAAGTGAAGTACGTTTAAGCCTTTGTTCCAAAAAGTATTGAATTTTTATATGAATAAACTAGTGTCCGACCGAAGGTGGATTTTTAGCCGAAGCCGAACAATCGGCAAAGTTGAAGACTTCGGCCGAAGGCCGAAGCCGAATGCAAAACATTTTACAGTAAGGAAACAAAATCAGTCTTTATTCATTTGACAAGCACAAAAAACAAAATAACACCTCAGTAACAAAAAAAAATAAAAAACTTTCAATTAATAATCAAAATTAAAAAGCTTAATATTATAAGCTAAAACAAGTAAGGGTGTTATAGTCAGGCGAGCCTGACAATAAAATACCCGACACAGACACCCATGTTAAAATAATTTTTAATATCAAGAGGTGTTTAAGACCATAAGGGGCCCCATATACCGATCGATAGATTTTTTTATGAAAACTGGCCCTTTGCCACGCCCAATTTTCAATTTTTGTTGAACTATAATCGAAGGCATATATATACGCTCAAATTTTAAGTTTCATTAAAATATTTCGAAAAAGTCCGATTTTAAGGCAGTTTTGGGATTTTTGTGACAGACCCTAGTACTGGAGGTTCCCTTAAAAATGGACCGATCAAGGAAATTCTTCGGAAGGATGTTTAAGGCTACAAAAGAAGCAAAAGTGCCAAATTTCGTTCAAGTCCCTTTTGAATTTCGGGTGTAGGAGACAATTTTCGAAAACAGCCCTTCTGCCACGCCCGCTTTTTTAATTTTTGGAAATAATACTACTGGCCTTTAAATATGATCAAATATCAAATTTCATCAAAATATCTTGAAAAACTTCGATTTTAGAGCAGTTTTTGTGATTTTCGTAACAGACCCTAGTACTGGAGGTACCCCTAAAAATGGTCCGATCGGGTCCATTCTCGAACTTGTTCTTCCTCATGTGCCTGTGAGTACGCATACCAAATTTTATCAAGATAGCTCAACTCCTTCGATAAGAAAACTGTATACAAACAGACGGACAGACAGACGGACATGGCTAAATCTCCTGGTGACGCTGATGATATATATTTTGTATGGTGTATCTCGACTGGTTCTGGGTGTTACAAACAACCACACAAACGCAATATACACTCGACACAGAGTGTCGGGTATAAATAGCAGCTTATCAGCATTTTTTCCGAGGAGATTTGATCGTCGTTCAGTATACAGCATCATATAGTACTATAGATGGCACTTGGCAAAAAACGTGTGTGTTGAATTGAAGTAGGCCCCCTGTGCATGCATTCTTATGGAAAAATCAAAAACGTAGCACGCCCCCGAGAAATTCCGGGTCCGGTCTAACAAATCTTTTCAAATCTTGTAACATGTACCAAAATGATTGGTATAACTCATATACATGTATAAGTGTTCGTCAAATATTTTTTGTTAAAACTCATTTTTTTCGACTAAAATATGGTTTTTATATAATATCAAAAATCTTTACGTGAAATTTTCCTTTTGTTCTTCAACAACGCTAAAGAAGAGCACTCATGCGTCGAATATGACCGAATGTTTGTTTACAAAACAGAACAGCTGATATGAACTTTTCAGTGATGTAGAAAAAATTCTAGCTCGATACCAAACTAATGGCTCAAGTACTTATAACAAATCATGCTAAAATGAATACAAAAACTACTTCTTTTTTGAACTCCTCTCTTGAAAAGGGCACAGTATTGCATAATCTTTCATCAAAAACCTAAAAGGTTGTATACTAAAAAGAAAACATTTAAAAATTTCAACGCAAGAATGCTTAGTTACAAAATTGAGTGAGTACTCAAAACATTCTAGCATCTCTAATTCGGTTGTTGTTGGGAGTGCCACATATAGTAATATATGTACAGCATGTAGGACTGTAGGTCTAACTGGCGACGTCGAAAGGCCTCTGCCGCTAATAAGAAACTCCCCATTAGGCAGGGATAGGAAACTCAACTCTTTCGAGAAATTCACCAAAAAGCTACCAACAAAAACCTTAAGCAGGAATAGGAAATTCAACTCTTTCGAGAAATTCACCAGAAAGCTACC
This sequence comes from Chlorops oryzae, assembly GCA_020466095.1. NCBI lineage: Eukaryota > Metazoa > Arthropoda > Insecta > Diptera > Chloropidae > Chlorops > Chlorops oryzae. Next base: position 119,809,650 of record CM035806.1, read on the forward strand.
AACAACAATACGGGTAGACACAAAGTGGCACTATGATGCCACTTGCAAGAAAATTAACAAAAAAACACGGCGTCAGCTCGGTTTTTTATATTGCTGGAAAAGTTCATAATTGAAACTTTAATAAATGTATTACGATATGTATTTGCTCAATGTGCACGAATGTTTTCATTTTGTATTAAATTTACATACATTTGTGACTACGGCTACGAATTTGATTGTACATAGAATTTAGCATTTTTGCTGAAATAGTGTGATCAAAAAGTTATGTAAACAGGGTAAGCCTAAAAAAACAATATCTATTTCTCCTTGATATTGAGATTCTTTGATTAGTTTTATGTTTTTCAAGCTTTTCATATCATTTTATGAGTTTGGTAGATATTTTATATGTAATGTACGCGAAAATCTCCCAAAATTAAAAATAAAAGTGGCAATGCATTTCACCACAGCAGAACTAAATATTTCGCTGCCATAGCATGCTTCTCTTTTCCTCATGCTATATGCCTATGTTGAAGCAGCGTAGCTCTAACACATTGCAGGGATTAGGAAGAAGAAAAGTTAGACCTATAGTCCTATATGGTATACAGTTGACCGGCAGCGCTAAAGAGTTGTTCGCTGGCCACGCTTGTTGAAGGGGCAGATAAATATTTCTCGGCCATGCGTTTAATGTTGAAAAATTTTGTGCAATTGTGCAAAAATTTACGGCAATAATTCACTAGTGTAAAAGGTCTCAATGAAGCATTGAAAATCTATCGTGACTTTTTTACTTCCATTAAAATGCAAAAATATTCGGCTAAAATATTCGGCTTTTTCCAGCCGAAGCCGAAGATTAAGAATTGGCCGATTATGCCGATAACCGAAGCCGAAGCCGAACCTTCGGTCGGACACTAGAATAAACATAAATTTTGGCGAAAAGCTTTCGAAGGGTCGCTCATGCAACGTCGGAAAATTTTCGATCGCAAAGTTTACGAGGGCTATATGCGAACCAGCATGAGGACCACTATTGCTTTGTTGTTGCAAAGAAACTAAGAATCCAAAAAATTTCATATAGTTTGACGGTTTAGTTTCAGAAAGAAGAAGACAAGCTTGATATTGACACCACCTTTTTAAATATGCCATGGTAGTACTCTAAAATTCCTTTCGGCGTTACCTTGCATCTTTTAAAATTTTTGTAATACATAATTCGTTCTTTTTTTCTAGCTCCGTTGGCTTGTCGTATTCGTCTTGACCGATTAGCACAAGAAGTATTGCATTGCCCTTATTTCCTCAAGGATCTTCAGCAATGTGATTTTCTAAATAAAACCAAATTTTTTTACTTTTTAGATTCACTTGAATATGGTTTAATGAACAAGGCTAGTAGAGAAAATAATCATAATTTTTAAATTAATAGTTTTTATATTTTATTCCCAATATATATAAGAAATTGAATAATTATCGAAATGTCTTAACGTGTAAATAGCGTAATAACTAGGGATGTGCCGGATATCCGGTAACTAACCGGTATCCGGAATATCCGGCCATATTCGAACTATCCGGACAGCCCGCCGGATATTGCTACTATCCGGCCGGATATTAAAACAAATTAAAAATTTTTAAATATTTTTTATAAAAAACTCAATAGCAACAAAAGTTGACAATTTTAATAGTTTTAATTATATATATAAGCTTTTCAGCATTTTCTGGTAACAATCTGTTTCAATTTTCTTTATGCATACATAGAGCTTGTGGTACTAAAAAGTCTTTCCGATTCCACTGATGAAGGCGGTGGGCAAAGGTATTTCATAGACATTTTGTTTAATTTGGGATATTGGATGCCATTCTGTTTCCACAATAATAAAGCCGATACTTGCCTTGGAAGTAACGGCAAATTTATAAAATTTTCAAGTCCAATTCTATAGCTTGCCATAATTTTTTTGCATCGATGACCGCCTTGACCATATATAACAATAGTGGGACTCATGCAGCTTCGCAAATTGTGGGAAATGAGAAATTTGTCACACAACTGTCAAAATTTGTATGAAAATTTACGATGGGAAAACTTGCGAAGGCATTTGCGAAGCTGCATGAGTACCACTAATATATGTCACTCTCAGAGATATTGCGCGGGACGTTTCGCGCCAGTTAGAAAGAGATGTTACTCCGCAGGCAAAAAAATAGCGAGAGAAATACTTTTGGTGAGTACCTAAGTGAAAAATTCTCATTTTGGTGGGTACCCAAGACCATGGTGGGTACCCAAGACCGTGGTGAAAAGAGCCAAAATGGAAACGGCTCCTGAGTGACATATATAGTTATATATGGCCTTGACTCTCAAAGTTTATATATGGTTTATAGAAGTAGCTGATTGTATCACTTAAACAGCGTTGCCAGAAAACATATTTAAGTATACCTTTCAATTTGTGTTCAGAGCGGCCAGCTAATTTAAAATTTCATACAGAAAAATTATATTAAGATATCCGGCCGGATACATGGTATTCGGCAAAAATTTTGTATCGGATATCCGGTCATCCGGCACATCCCTAGTAATAACGTTTTAAGTGGCGGCAGTGGGTGATCGCCGTTTCATGATATCCAAAAGCAATATTTTGAGGTTGATTTGCGCGAGCTAGGAATTCATTTTAGACCCTAGGTTTGTAGGCAAAATTTTCTTAGAATTTCATCTAGTTTATGTTTCTGCTATACGCTTGTGTCCGATTTTTCGCTCCATACAAATCGACCCACCCTAATGTGCACAGCGAATACACGATAGAACGATTTAGATCGATTTGGTTTTATCGAAACCGTTTTCAAAACATAGACCAAATTCATTAAGTTTTGGTATTTATTTGTTTCGTTAAGTTAAAAATTATTAATTTAGAGGCCGTTTCCACTATAGCCGAAACTTGCTTTCGCATCTTCAAGATGCGAATTTTTGAGATTGGTGTTTCCACTCGGTCCAACTCGGTCGCCTTCATTGTTTTCATTGGAACAAAGGAATTTATTAAAATGTATTATAATTTGAAATGGTTTTCTTGCATTTCTTCTTGGTTCCCACCGCCATTCCTGCTGAAAATTTCTGAAATTCTGGTTATTCACATCAGTGCTGTCGAAATGCTATTATAGTAGTTTTTTTGCTCCTTTTTGTCATGCCGTATTACTTTACTACTCCTTTGTCTAACGTACTACTATTTGGTTGTAAATAAATTTTGTTATAGCTTCTTTGTGCGGTGAAAATTAACTGTCTGGCAAGCCTACGAAAAATCTTTTACTCACATACGTTAATCTTTTTCTTCATTCACTATAAGCAACTAGGACATTCCATTAAAAGTGAAAAGATTTAAAAAGCGAAAAAGTGTAAATTTTTTCATACTAAATTACATTCATTCATTTTGTAGCCTTCTTGGTTTTCGAGTTTTCGAGATTTTTAAAGGAAAACCCCTAACCAGTTTTATTTTTCTTCCATTGTTTAAAAACTCCTTTTATTTAATATACCCCTTTATATTATAAAAACTACTATTTTAAAAACATTGTGCTACTATTTCAGATACGAAAACGGCAGCACAGATTCACATATGTTTCAATAAATATGTGCTGTTAAAATCGATAGATAATCGGAAAAATATCGCATTTTCTTCGCATGAGGCCTTTTACATTAGTCAATAGTTGATCTTCAATTCCTATCGATATTCCCTTTTGGAGTTGCATTCGCTTTTACACTTACTCGAAAGAATTGATCGTCAATTCTTACTTCGTTTGCCTTTTATGACAATTTCCTCTTCAACACAGGGGTGATATTTTATAAAATACAAGCAAAATAAAATATCTATCTCTGATTAAGGGTTGATAGCAGAAGCATAAATACAGCACTACCTGTTTTGTTTTAATGAATTTAATTATTGATGCTAAGGAGTATTTCAAAATGCTTGAATTAAAAATGCTTTTTGAACAAGACAATTTTTAGTGAGTAGCTGTTAAATTGTTCTGTTTGAAAATAAAATCTATTAACGATTTGTAGGAGTAAACTATCTAGGTGATTTTAATATTGTTAAAAGAATAAAGGTGAAACTCCATAAACGACGGAACATTTCAATCGTTTTAGGCGGAAGAAATGTAGCTGCTTCCATTTAAATACATTTCAATACATTGATTCGATGGAAGCAGCACAAATATTTTCATCTTTGCCGCGAATACCGCAGCAACCGTCCTTTCCGTCGTTTATGGAGTTTCGCCTTAAATTTTAATTATATTCATCACATTTTTCTTCATATCTTATAACATAAAAGTTAGTCTTCAATTTATAGTTTTCGGTGCATACAAGAATGTAAGATCCTAAAATATTGATCAAGAAAAATAAGTAAAAACATATAATAGCATGGGATGCTGTCTCCACGAACAACGAAAACGAATAAAATAAATGTCAGAAATTTGCTCCCAGCCATCGATAAGTTCGATAAACGAAAAAGAGCAAAGACGGATTGAGCGAGTACGTGCAACCAGAAAACGCTCAACTTTTCGATAACGATATGTTATCGTTTTGTACTGAAAATGAGGGTCAACTATTGAATAATGTAAAAGGCCTCCATTCTTCAAAGTACAAAAACACATCACTCATACGCCAAGTCTTTTATTTATTTATATATTTTAAGAAAACAAAAGAGCATATTTTTGTACTTAAGACTTGGCGTATGAGTGATGTGTTTTTGTACCATATTGCACACATTTGTACTGGATATTAGTACTGGGAGCATATAGGTGCACTTGCAATTTTTTGAATATCACACTGCTGCGCCATCTGATTGAAATGTTTTTTTTCTTTTAAATGAAAGTAAATACTAAGGGGTATTTCTTAAAGCAATTTATAGAGTGGCGGAAAACTGGGAATACACTGAAAAAAATATTCAAAATTTTCTTTTTAGTTTTGTGAAAAATTTTTTCTCAGTGTAAAATTTAAAAAAAAATTTTTAGCTTCACTGTTTTCAAGGACCGTTCAAAATAAAAATCTAAAAAGTGGTCTCCACCAGGGTTGGAACCTTACTGCAATTTCAGTAGATCTACTGCGTTTTTTTGAAATTTTTGACATCAACTGCGACACTACGAAAAGCTTAAAATCTACTGCGATTTTCGTCCCTGGTGTCACTAGATTTTTTTTTTTTGTCAAATAAAACTCCTAGCGATAACTACCAAAAAAGTACCAATTTTGGTTATACATTATCAACACCGCAATTCTATTTGTTAGACAGATAGTATTGTCGTCCTTGTTTAACATCTTGGATTTTCCATTTTAGCTTATATGTCGCGATATTAACAGTTTGACAGCTGATATAATAGAAAAATATCTTGTCAAAAATCTTCGCCGAACATTGGAAGACGCGCAATATAGAGAAATATTTACATGAAATGTACTTTTTGTTAATTTTTTCTTTTTATTAGAAAAGAATAAAATATATTTTTGTTATAAAAATCAGATTTGTTATGATTTTTTTTTTTACTCTACTATCAACCCTTAATCAGAAATACATAATTTATTTTGCTAGTATTTTATAAAATATCACCCCTGTGTGGAAGAGGAAAATGTCATAAAAGGTAGGGATGCTCAAGTGTGATGAAAATATCGATTCTATGATACCAAAAAAATTTCCGCAGAAATATCGATCCTACGATATTTAGTCTAAAAAAATCTCGATATATCGATATGGCATGGATAGCCAAAATAAAAAATTGGAATATACAGTAACGCAAATATGTGTAGTAATATGAAGACAACTTTGTTTTCACTATTTTTGATAAACCATCACATTTTTTTTCCAACCGTCGGGTTAAAGTTGGACGGGACGGTGGCTTCCAAAGTGGGGCCGCTTTTTTAGCAAAGTGCAAAAATCCTATGTTCGTCGACGTGAAGACGGGCTTCTTCTAAAACGTCAGCACGATGTCCGCTGTCCTTAAAAATGTTTTTTCAAATATGCTCAAATCCAAGAACAGTAATTACATTACATTACATACCTTTATAAGACTTTTCACTCTCAAAAATGGCGCCCAACGTAGGCTGTGCAAACGTCTGTCTTTTTGACGAACTTTTATCTTCATTTGCATCCTTTTTCATATTATGGTGGAGTTCAAGGTGCTTCCACATATTTGTTGTGTTCCCTGAATGGGACACAACCAAAGAACACAAAGTACATTGCGCTTTTTTAACAGAAATGATAAAGTACGACTTTGCTCCTTTGCTTGGCGCCATGTCGCTTCACGCTCGTTTACAGAAATGAAACCGAAATATCGGATTTCAAAGTATCGATACCGCCGCTACCACCTCTTCAAAATAACGATACAAAAAATGTCAAATTTGAGGCCTTTTACATTAGTCAATAGTTGACCGTCAATTCCTATCGATATTCACTTTTGGTGTTGCATTCGCTTTTACACTTACTCGAAAGAATTGATCGTCAATTCTTGCTTTGTATGCCTTTTATGACATTTTCCTCTTCCGCACAGGGGTGATATTTTATAAAATACTAGCAAAATATATTATGTATCTCTGATTCAGGGTTGATAGCAGAAACATAAATACAGCACTACCTGTTTTGTTTAAATGAATTTAATTATTGATGCTAAGGAGTATTTCAAAATGCTTGAATTAAAAATGCTTTTTGAAAAAGACAATTTTTAGTGAGTAGCTGTTATATTTTTTTTATTTCAAAATATATTCTATATTCAATTTGTAAGAGTAAACTATCTATACGCTTTTCACATAGTCAAAAGAATAAAGGCGAAACTCCAGAAACGACGGAAAATTTCAGGCGATAGAAATGTAGCTGCTTCCATTTAAATACATTTCAATACATTGATTCAATGGAAGCAGCTCAAATGTTTTCACCTTTGCCGCGTATACCGCAACAACCGTCATTGCCGTCGTTTATGGAGTTTCGCCTTAAATTAAAATTATATTCAGCACATTTTTCTTAATTTATTATAACATAAAAATTAGCCTTCAATGTATAGTTTTTGGTCTATACAAAAATGTAAGATCGTAAAATATTGATCAAGAAAATTAAGTATTAACATATAATAGCATGCGATGCTGTCTCCACGAACAACGAAAACGAATAAAATAAATGTCAGAAATTTGCTCCCAGCCATCGATAAGTTCGATAAACGAAAGAGAGCAAAGACGGATTGAGCGAGTACGTGCAACCAAAAACGCTCAACTCTTCGATAACGATATGTTATCGTTTTGTACTGAAAATGAGAATTGACGGTCAACTATTAACTAATGTAAAAGGCCTCAAAGAGGCCATTTACACGTTAAGTCGTCGTTCATACTATGAGACAAGACAAGCGAGAGACACGGTGGTTGTAGGCAAGGGACGTTCGGGGTAGAGAGGGGTACGTGTCTTACGTACTCGGCGACACGCTTTGTGCTTGTCCTTCTCATCATAAAAACAGTGCTGCCATATTTGGGTAAATATTCTCTTCTTATGAAGAAGCATATTTAAAGAATTCCGAAATAATTTAAAAAGCTAACTTATAAGTATTGAATATGAGAAATTTTAGAGAAAATGGTACACTTTTTCAAAAAACTACCTGTGAACCAACATATGTTGACGAAAACCGCGATAAAAATTTATTTATCTTATTTCAAGAGCTTAGGGGATTTTTAATTCTGATAGTAGGTATTTCAAAATATTTTTTCTGGCAGCAATGTATTCAACCAGTTTCTTCTTCTCCTTCAAATGTCGCAGAGACAATTTTTACTAGTATGAACACGAATAAGACACCAAAAGAGAATTCACCGTGTCTCTCGCTTGTCTTGTCTCATAGTATGAACGACGACTAAGACATTTCGATAATGAAACACATTTTTTGTTGGCTAGGGACGCACAGGGATGTGGTATGGTAGCGTTTTTCTCTCTTCCCCCTGCCACACATTCTATTTAAAATTTGATTCATTATCGAAATGTCTTAACGTGTAAATAACGTAAAAGATGCGAAGAAGATGCGGCTCAGCATACAACAACAATTGCATGTACATTCATACCGCAACTTTTCGCATCTTGCCAAAATACTGAAAGATGCAAGATGCGGCTATAGAGGAAACAGCCTCTTACAACCAACAGGAAGACGTTAAGAAATCTAATTTGTGTATTTCCAAACTCCGTATGTATAATAACAACAGATGTTTTCAAGAAAACTCGAAAACATCTTGGCTGAGCATTATTTCCCATACGAAGCTATAGACACCAAGAGCCTGTCCATCCACAGGTTGTTTTAAGGTCAAATTCCATATTTTCCAAAATATCCTAATTTTCCGGCAAAGGAATATATACATAGCATTTTGCCAATAAATACGGTAAAGCAATATATACACAGGGTCCATTGATTAAGTAAGGTAGATTAAAAATATTTTTGAAACATTTTTTTCAAAAAGAAGTAAATTTCTTTAAAAATTAAGTTATTTTGTTTTTAAAAAATATAACGTTTAAATAAACTATGTGCATTTGGTTTATTCATATAAAATATAAGAAAAATTTGTGTCCAAAAATACGAATTTTCAAGCATTAGTGACTTTAGTGAGTAGCGCTAGTTAAAAATAAGATACTATATCTTTTAGCGTTAGGATACTACCTGCAATAAATCAATCAATCAATCATTATTAAAGTGCCTGACAATATATAATTCGTACTAATCGACGACCACTTTAAAGTAAAACGCTTTTGTTTTAGTTTTTTTTTTTTTTATGTTCGATCTTATGGATTTTTGGCGTTCTGAAAGTTCGATTCGCAAAATTGGCCATTTTCCTGCCAAAAATCGATTTTTTAAAAAGTTGATTTTCAAACAACAAACTATCGAAATGACCCATCTCTAGCTCGCACCGCTTAATGGGCATTTTACGTGTTCTCTGCTTTAGTTCTTCTTTTCGTGTAGCAACGTACGATTGATACTTCAGCGAAGGCGTGAAATTTCTTCGTTATGATCGTCGTTATTTTAAGCATAAAGAAATAAAATAAATCAAAACAAAAATAATAACTCCGTTGCAAAACAAGTGAATGTTCTTCAAAGGAAACAAAAAATCGAATTGAATTTTTATCAAAACGGTCCCGAAATCTTAATTCCTGCAACTTACCGCGCGAGTGGGCCAAAAATAAAACTAAAAAAAGACGTAAGGAATAAAAGAAACGGAAGAGAGAGAACCAGATGTTTGTAAACTGTAAACTATAACAGAAACTTAACAGATTTGGCTTGGCAAAACGAACAATTTTTCAAATATAACATTTCTATTACAGTGCTGACGACGACTTCAATCGTCAATTTTGCTTTGTGCACTTCTGTTTTTTGCACGTTTCGTTTTGCTCCGTAGCTTCCAGTGCCAGTCGTCATACAAAAACAAAAAAATAATGAATTTTTGGGAAATGATTCACATTTTCGGTCGCGCTAACGTCGCCTACTCTTCGTCGTAATGTGATGCCGATGCCGCAACGCTCGATGCAACACTGTCAGCTGCATTACATTTCGATCAGGATCAGTTCAGAAACGGTCACGGCAATTGTGCCATCGAAGATTGCCATAGCACATTCGAAAATACATAGTTTCAATTCATCGCGGCAGCCACGACGACGACCAACGCAGAATTTCCATTTTCCAATTTGACAAAGCTGTCAAATCCACTGTTGAGCAACAACACAACACAACATAACACAAACAATAGCAGCAGCAACATTAGCAGAATTAGCATTCCTTCTTCTCGTTTCACTTGAGGCACGCAACACCATTGGCGAGAGAGAGCGCACTGCTGTATGTATGTGCTGCTGTGTGTGTGCGTGCATTTATGTTCCACGGAGCGTCCGTCGATGCGTCTGTCTGATATAATTTATATTTAAGTAAATTCCATTAAGAAATCCAATCCGATTTAATACGATTCAATTCAATTCGAAACGATCCGATCGATTCTCGGGCTTATATTCGGTATTTAACAAACAGAGCGACCTGTTACTCGCTGTCTCCACTGCCCCCACTGTGCGTGCATAACTAAACGTTTGCGTATGCGTGTTGGTGTTTTCCTTATTGTTGTTGTTCTCGTTGCTGCTGCATTGCACTGCGTTGCGCTTTCGGCTTAGATTCTAGCGTTTCGATTGCGATTCCGATCCGGATCGGATCTGGTCAAATCAGTGTATCGGATCGGGTACGGTTCTACGAAATGCATTGTTCAATATCAGCTGGCGGTGCTGACTCTTCGATTCAGACGACGACGACAGTCCCAATGGCTACAAAGCACTCCAAAGACGGTAAGTGAATTAGCTGAAAGTATTTTCATAGTGGGTGGGAGGTTCCAAATTATTTTAGCCACAGATCCCATTAAACTTATTTTTATCACAAGTTCAAAATTCGCATCAGCTGACTTTGAGACTGAAAGAACAAAACGATCATCGGAATTTCTTGTGCTGTTTTTTAACGATCAATCAGAACTCTTGTTATCAATTAAAAATAAAAAATAATTACATTTGTAGTGCAATGCACCCTTGAATCATTGATAAGCACGTCTATTTGTGTTGTTGTTATTTTTGTTCTTGTTGTGTCTTAGGCCGATGAAAGCAATCTATCAAGACTTTTCACCAGATATACCTAGCCTCAAGTGGATGAATAAATTTATTATACCCCCAGTACCGATACAATTTCCTATAATGAGGAATCACTGTCAGAAATTGAACAGATTTTAAGCGGGCGCAGTGTACTCTCTCCTTGCGGACACCCCTCTTAAACGGACACTTTTTGGGAATGCTTTAGCATTCTTTCTTCTCAAGTAGTTTCCTCTTAAGTGGACGCCTCTATTAAGCGAACATATTTTTAGGTCCCGTATGTGTTGCTATCCTATAAATGTTTCTTTTTTTTAAATCCACAAATTTATATTTTATTCCTTACACACGAAATCGTAAAGTCGCTTGTTAAAAATTAACCATTTGTTGATGGGTGCGAAAATTCTCATTAATCAAGCTTCGGTTCTCGATCTCTATGGATTAATGTAACGATTAAACAGCTATTATATGCGATCCTGCAGTAAGCGACAAACTTTCTGAGAGGTAAAGAAAAATACAGAAAAATACCATGTAGGAAAAATCATGCTGGCAGCATCAATGATATCAATGTGTGGCATTTGAATCTGATGCGTATGTCATTTCGATGGGCAATATGTATGAAATTTGCACACTTACTGACAGTGACGTCCATGGTGATATCGTCCACGGGACAGCGAATGAAAGAAATTAAATCTATTTATAGAAAACATTTTGTGTCCTGAAATCAGAACTCTTTCTCTTTTTTCTCTTCGCCTTTTTCAAAATTTTTTATCTTTGGAAACATACTTTTGGTTTGTGTTTCAATTTTTGTTTGCCTGAGTGCAGAATTCGTATCCAGTCTTCGGATCGTTCAGTGCAGACGCTATCATCCGCTACGCCAGGATAGTAGTGGTAGGATTCTCGACTTGACACTTGAAGGAAATATTCTCTTAAAGTCCAAAAAAGCCAAAGAGAATCAAACTTACCCTGTAGTAATGAAATGCTTTCGGTGTTAAAACAGACCAGACGTAGGTCAATCCATTTAGGACCGACCCAAAATTTACATATATGAAATTTATACGAAACGCGACCTGTCTAGGGTCAAGCTCTATTGGATTCATCCTCGCCTAATTCCAAAATGAGCGGTGTTGGGTTAGTTCAGACAAACGGACTCACCCGCAACCAACACCACACGCTTTGAAAAGGGACCGGTTGTCATTCATTGACAGTCCTATGTTAACCCCTTCTCGCATACGAAGCCATATATGGACGTAAAAGTTTATAATTTTTTCCTTGCCAGATGAAAAATCCTGTACTTAAAACAAAACCGAAATCCAAATAAGCATGGCATTAACTAACGGAATCTTAGTAGATTTCGTTTGACATATGGCCGTAGCCCACATTATATGATCTTTTGTCTAACATTTGTCATTGAGAAGAATTACAAAAAAAAATTATCACATTTGAAATTTGTTATAATATAAAAATGGTGGGTAAAGAGTGCGAAAAAAATATTTCTATTTATATACACATACTCTTTTCAACCTTCTCAAGAGTAAAATGGTACGAACATTGAAAGTTTTGGGTTTCCTGGCATGTTTTGCCTACCTTTTCCATATATCTTAATTTATAACCACTTCTTTTATAAACATAAAAAAAATTAAATTTAATAAATTTTTCTTTTAATTGAGCCCAATAAATCATTATTGTGGAGGAAAAATATTTGTTTTTCAATTCGTTAATAATTCATGCGGGAAGGGGTTAATAGAGGTGAGTTGAATGTATCGAAAGGCGACCGATCCTGGCATCTTTAAGACCGAATCGCGGTCGATCTAGGACCGGTCCCATTTACTGCAGGGTATGAACAGCATCTGTTTTCTATGATGATATGGGGACTGTGTGTGTGTGTGTGTGTGTGTGTGTGTGTGTCGCATGCATGCATGGCCCCAGCAGAATATTATGTCGGCGGTGAACAAGTCCACGCGTCCTTCAGAGCGGACGCCTCGGTGAAATGCTCAGCATGACAGTGTCAGCGAGGTGGAGCGAAAAATTCATGCCCGATTGGCATTGCCATTTTAAACTCGTCTTGCTTGAATCTCATTAGCTGCTTAAATTTAAATAGGGTTTTAGCGTCAGTAGATCATTTGCGAGATGTAGCGTATGGCATGCATACTGGCCTCACAATCCGAATATCGCGGGTTCGATCCCTGCCCGAGCCAAACAATAATTGTAGAGGTAAAAAAAGATTTTTTAGAAAAATTCGAAATACACGAAAAAACACGAGAGGTCCTCTCTCGAAACTCGAGTTTCCAGCGCTCAAGAGAGGGGAGAGTTGTCAAACGGTTCCCTGTAGAGGATTGGAGTACTCCAGAGTATGGTCTAAGAGTACTCGTAAATGCCCCAGTACTACTTGCCAATAATTTCCCCCCATAATGCATTCAACTGACGATTTTAGCATAGTGCTGTCATTGAAAAATCTCTACTCGCGTTTGAAGTAGTGTAGAAGTAGAGATTATGGGGCCGATCAAGTACATTTCATATGTTACGTTACTAGCAACGGCTCGGTTCCCCGGATCCCGGGTCGACCGAGGGTCGGTCCCAAAGAGCTGAGGACCGGTCGCGTTTCCATACGTTCAACACACCCGTTTTTCCACAGCGCTGTCATTGAAAAACATCCGGTCCTTTTTCAAAGCTTTTGGGGTCGGTTGTGGGTGGGTCCATATGGCCTTAAATGAGGTTGAGTTTTTTTTTTAAATGTTTATTTTTATATAAAAAATTTAAAAAAATATTTTCTTATTTTGTTTATATTTTGCTTTTTTGATTGTACATAGATTCAGTATTTTTGCTGAAACAGTGTGATCAAAAAGCTACGTGGACAGGGTAGGACTAAAAAAACAATTTCGGTTTCTCCTTGATATTGAGTTTCCTTGATTAGTTTTATGTTTTTCAAGCTTTTCATATCATTTTATGAGTTTGGTAGATATTTTATATGTAATGTACTCGAAAATCTCCCAAAATTAAAAATAAAAGTGGCAATGCATTTCACCAGAGCAGAGCTAAATATTTCGCTGCCATAGCATGCTTCTCTTTTCCTCATGCTATATGCCTATGTTGAAGCAGCGTAGCTCTAACACATTGCAGGGATTAGGAATAAGAAGAGTTATACCTACACTCCTACATGGTCTCTGATTTCCCTGCAGTAATTATCTCTAGTGACTGATTCAATCTGTCACTAGTTCCTCCGTCACCGTCACTAGTGACCAACTGTACCCGTGCCAATGTATTCTCCTATGAAGACTTGGTATGAGCATATGTTCGAGCGGACACCAGTTGACGATTGAACTGGTGATGCTGCAGAGGCAGCTCATTAGCTATAGATCGTAAATGGAAAGCGCCGCGCACAGGGCTCGGATGGCTCAGTGTGAAGAGTCTGGCTTAGCGACCTGGAGACCCGTGTTCGAATCTCGCTCGGGCGGGTGCCAATTTTTTTTTTTTTTTAAGTGGATAATATTATAGGTATCTAACAGGCTTAAAAAAACATTTTTTTTTTTGCGAAAAAATTGGAAAAATTAAGTTATTGAAAATATAATTCATGAGAATTTTCGCACGAACTATGAAAGCATTCACGAGAATTCAGAATGGAAACTTTTTTTTCTCTCTTCTCACCCATAAGAATCCAGAAGAATAATCCTCTGATTTTTACAACTTTCCACTTTTTCTCGCCTGCCCTGGGATTCGAACACGAACCTTCGGATTGATGATCGGACATGCTAACCATTACGCTACGGAGCCTTCTGATTCTCGTGCAGCAAATTCATTTTATGAATGCTCAAAAAAATTGAACTGTGGACCTCCTCGTTGACCATGTCTATAGAATGACAGTGGTGACGCAGGGGTCAATTTGCCCCGCATTTACTGCAGGGTGCTTATAAGCATAGGTGGGCGAAATACATAAGCAAATCTAAGCTCATGAGCATGTAGTGGTGCAACAACTTCATAAAATACAAATTCGCTCTTAATTTTGCGAAGACGAGCGACATAGGTCTTACCTTCAGAAGCATTCATGGCAGTGTTGGAAAAGTAGGTGTAATTGTACCTTTTTCGGCCCGTTTTCACTTCAAAGGTACATCAGGTACAATTTGTCCATTTTTGAATTTTGTTAGTGAATGAAATGGTGAAAGGTCTGCTGTGGTTATCCGCGACTACTCCTGATTCTATTGCAACATTCTCAAGAAATTTAGACAGAAGCGGCATTGGCCGTCATAAGAATATATGTCACGGGTTGGTCATCGAAATTGGATTAGATTGCTCCATCGTATCATCTCGTTTTGCTAGACAATGTCATCGTTCGGGAGTGAATAACACCTTCTCTCGATGACATTGCCATTAGAATTGGTATGAATAACATCTCCTTTAAATGACCATGTCATCAGATTTGAGAAGTACTCAAATATTCCCCTTGATGTCTTCAGTGAAAACATGAATGAATTTACCATTTATGAGAAAAATTCCGGCTGGGTATATTATTTGTAATTTTTGAAAAAAATTCTGGCTGGGTATATTAGGTACACTTTACTATATTTAGGTACAATTTATGGATCATTTTAGGTACACCCTGAAATTTCCATTTTCCAACACTGATTCATGCCAAACTAAACTCAAAAGGCATTATTTTAACGCAAATAGCTCTCTGCTTTGCACTGAAAGAATTTTAGTGGTTAATTTTTCAGTGTCAGTGAAAAATCAAAAATAAAACTGAATTATGCCAAAATTAAAAATATATATATAAAATAATATATATTTATAAGAACTGTATTTTGTCACAATCATGCGGTTAAGCTCGGATAATAACGATTCGTTTTATTTAAATTTTTTGTTTAAAAACGAAAACGTTTATTCAAGTTTTAAATGTGTTTATTACCAACATTTATTAAAATAAAAATTTAAAACATATATAAAAATATTATTGTATAATTTTAATAATAAATTATAAAACGCTTACCTTGACCTTTTAAATACTGCAGCATCAATCCCAATTCGCTCAATGTTGAAAGCAAGGTTTCAGCAAGTGCCGCACCAGTAAAATTTTCGACTGGTACGAATTTAATGGAGTCTTCTCGAACACAGTGTCGTTGTACGCTTTTAACCACATAACGGATACCAATTGAAAATTGCTCAATCCCGCTGACATCGGTTGTTTCATCAGCAAAAACCGAAAAAGCCTCAGATTGAATAGCCTGTTTAACTATTTTCGACGAAATAATTTCGCCTGCAGCGTCAATAATTTCGTTTTGAGTCAAAGGGCTTATGTATGTTGCCTTTGCTGATGCGGACTCGAAATGCTTTCTGAGAACTTCGCATCCATTTTGCATGGCAAAACGCAATAGCGATCGGAAATTTCCGTCATTTTCTACCGGAATGCTCATCGACAAAGGTCCATTGTCCCGGTGTCCTCTTAGTGCTAGTCCTTGCCTTCCACATAAAAGTATAGCTTCAATAATTGGAATCAATTTGACCCTGTTTGTTTGTCTCTGGTTTTGGAGAGCTAGTTCTGATGATGTAACTATATCTAGCTGTTTCCTCTCAAAAATCAGCTTCAAGTTTTGAGCAGATTCCATGGCATCTAAATGGTAGTTTTTTGTCTGATGCTCTCTAAATTTGTCTAGTGCTTTTTTCCAATTACGGAACGGTGCTTGAACAAGCAAATTTGTTGCTTGAGCACTACAAAAACCAACCATTTCTTTTGAAAATACGACGCAAATACGACAATACGCTCCATCTTCAGCACCCGAATATACCAACCAAGAAAACTCTTCAAACCAGGACCTTTGAAATCTCAAATTTCGGTTTGCAGAAACTGGGAACTTGAAATTGCTTTCGGGCTTCCAGGCATTAATTAACAGATCATATTTCGCTGCATCTGACTTCAAATTCGTTCGCATTCGTGCAACGTCTTTGAGCTCACCCTGAAAATTTTCTTGAAATGATTCGCAAACAGATTTGTTCAGATTGCCTTCGTTGCAACGCCCTGGTTCATTTGAATCAGAAATTGTCTTTTGGCGTTTAACGCAGGTATTTTCAATATTTTCAATTGGTTCTGCCACCTCGGTTTCATCTTGGCGTTTAAAATAATTTTCTATTGTAAAATATATAATATATATATATATATAAAATAACGCTAGCCGCAGCGGGGATTGAACCCGCCTACATCGGATTGTTACTTCCTCTTTTTGGCTTGGAAAATATTTAACCCTCTAGCATGTAAATCCGCCCTCGGGCGGTCATCTATAAAAGCTAAATGGCAGCAAATCTGTAGTTATATTTGTATGTTTATATGGTTATAAGCATCTGGCAAGTCTCTGAGCACATTTTGAGCGATCACTGAAGCCTGAGTGACGTTTGGTTGAGCTTTTACAGTTATTTGAATGCGAGTAACCGAGAAAAATTTTCCGTCAAAAAATTTCCAGCGGTTAAATTTTGCATGCTTGGATTTATATGTTTTCCAATCTCAAATTCAATTGAATAAAAAGGGAGCCGTTTTGGTTATTTACACTTGAATTCCAAATAAATTCCAACACTTGGATCCAAGCCTTTTGTTAGCGGGCGCAAATTACTTCCAATTGATTGTAAGGGTAAATGTTTGCTGGGTAGTTCTGGTGAAAGTACTACTTGCCTCGAGGCAATTTACCCCACGCTTACTGGAGGGTGTTCATTCGCCGAAGAGCTGTTGGAACTTGGCGAAAAAAAATTTCCAAATCGATTAAAACCAATGGAGCCAAATTCCCATTTTTTGCCCACTTTTGTCCACCCCCGAAGAGGGGAAAAACCCCTTTGGAAATGCTTGGACCAACTACACGCAGCCGCAAAATTTTTTTTCCCGAATTTTGAATACTTTTTCGAAAAGACCATTCTGAGACCTCCAATGAACACCAAATAACTTTTGTGTGCTCATTGGAGCTCTCGAAATGGTCGTTCTAAATCGCCGCTGGAATTTTGAAATAAGGTAATTTTAGAACTTTTTGCGGCCGACTATAGAATATCATACTTCAAAGGGTCACTTGGGGTAAAAGTTGAAAAATCTCAATTTTTGGGGGTGGGCAAAAAAAGTTATTTGGTGGTCATTGGAGGTCTTAGAATGGTCTTTTTGAAGAATAATTCAAAATTCGGAAACAAAATTTTGCGGCTGCGTGAAGTTGGCCAACCATTTCCAAAGGGGGTTTTCCGCTCTTTGGGGGGTGGGCAAAAATGGGTATTTGTCTCAATTAATTTTAATCGAATTGGACATTTTTTCCCCGCCAAGTTCCCACAGCTTCGCCGAAGGAAGCGGTCCATTAAAAAGAATTTCACCTAATTATTGTCGCCTGGAATATTAATTGAATTGGAGTATTTGCTCAAATCAGCTGTTTCAAAATTATTTAAATAAGTTGTCAGCTGTCAGATGCCAACTGTTAGCTGCTGGATGTCAGTTGTTAGTTGATGTAAAATCCGCATTGAAACTGAGCTCTTTCCGTGCCGGGTCGGATACACAATGCGCTGGCGTGTGTACATATGTCTATTTTTACTTTGTTAGATGTAGGAAAAGAACATTTGTATGCCTTCAATGACTCCAATTTATATTTATGTGTAGTTTTCTTGTTGGTTTTTTTTTTATATAATTTTACCCTTATTCGTTTTATTATTTTCTTTTCTTTTCTTTTCATTTTTTTTTTGTTTTTGTTTTGTCTACTTTTAAATTAATGAGAAAGAAGCTAACAATAGAAAAAAATAATATTTTAAGCTGATAAGATAACGTGATCGCACGGTGTTTGTCTGTTTTTCACAATTCTTCTCGCCTTCTCCCATTCAAAATCCCTCTCTCACGCCCACTCAGTCGGTCTCGGTCTCTCTCTCTCTCTCTCCCTCTCCGTGTACTCCTTTGCTGTGTGGTGTATTTGGGTGGGTGAACGGTAAACACACTCTGATATTATTAGTTGGAAATGAGTTCCAGTTCCCGGCACGATAAGATTACGTGTTACATTGCTAAGTAGTTCCATCGTTTCAATTGTGGGTTCTTTTGCTTCCCTTCCTTTTCCTTTCCCTTTCCCTTTCCCTTTAACTATCTTTTCTTTTCTTTCTTCTCTCCGATTATTTTCTCTTCTTTTGTTCTTTTTGTTATTTTCTATTCTCTTGCCTTTTTTCTGTGCCTCTCTTCCGCTGTGTGACGATCTAAGAATTTTTTTTATGGGTTTTTGGCGTTTTTTTTTTTTTTCTTTAAAGAATTTAAGTTTTCTTGAGGACTTCCAGGGGACTCTGAGTGCGAAATGTGAATATATCGCTCATGTTCCATGTTTCAGATTCAGATTCGATTCTTGGCGTGTTTCCAAGAATTCATTTTTCATTCTTCATTCCACATTTTTGTTTCCTGAAATGCTGCATTCCGATTCTTCGGAATCATTTTTGAAAATGTGTCTCGTCCACAGATGATAGCCAGCCGCCTGAAGGGAAGAAAGAGTCACGTTAAGTGCTATGAATACTTAATTCTACCGATTGAGATGCCCATTCAACAACATTGCCAGCATTCAACAAGATGCATATTCGCATAAAATACAGGGTGCATATTAATGATGAAGAATTTTTATCTCGAAATTTTCTTTTTTGTTCTTTCTTCATTTATATTTCAAACTTGGGCAGTCGGCAGTTTAAGAATTTTTTATTTTTTGAATTGATGCAGTTTGGAATGTGTTTATGCTATTGAAATCATTTCAAGTTATTACATTTCCGTAATGGGTATGGTTTGAGATTTACTTCATCGTTTTCACAAAGGAATTTGTTAACATTGAGTAATTTACACCTTTCGTAAAAAACACCGAGTGTGCCTAAGTTCGGCATACAATTTTCCAATATTCGGCATGCCATGACCCTATAGTCGGCATGGCTATATTTTTAAATAAAAAATAAAATTGTACAGAACTATAATTTTTTTTACATTTTCAATTAAATTATTCACTTTCTCGTATATGTATTTGTAACTTTATGTTTTTGACTTTGCATGGTTTGCACATAATATCGATCTCAATTACTTCATCATATCGCACACTAATCACTAAATCGGCACAACTCTAAATTTTGCATTTCTCGGGCAAACAGCCTATAACTCTCGACGTCTGTACAATCAATTTTTTTTCTAAATTTATTTTATTCTTAATTAACTGCAGAATCAATAAATATCAATGTTAATTTTCTAAGTGTTCCTTTTCCTGCAGTAAAATGTTGGCGAACATGAAAAAATTTATTTAAAATATTTTGAATTGTGCCGGTTTAGTGATTAGTGTGCGATATGCGAAGTTGTGCAATGCCGAGCATTGGAAATTATGAAAAAAATTCTTGTTCCTTATGTCGGCACCCAACAAAATTGGAAATATATGAGATTTTTTATAAAATTTTCGATTTCATGACAAAATTTAAAGCAATTGCTATCTTAATACATCATATTAATCTTACAATTTTTAAAAATAATATGAAATTATGCCTGTTGACATGCCGAACTTAGGAGCACTCACCCTAGGTACTTTTCAAAAAAAAAAAAAAAAAAAAAAAAAAAATGGATAGTCATAAGTTTCTGTTGCACCTTGTTTGTGTTCGAGAAGTAATGGACTGGCTTCATTTTTTATGCGTGCAATTTCTAGTACTTTTTGGTATAAACGAAATCGTTACTTTGCAATGTATCCAGTCAAATCCAGTTCGTCGCCCCGAAGTTATCTAGATAAGATAATTTTTTTTTAAATTCGCCTAAATATGCAATATTCTGACAAATAACTTGAGTCAATTTCGCAAAAAAAATTTTTTCCAGATACGTGAAGATAACTTCGGGTCGACGAGTTGGATGTCGACCGCCGAAGAGCAGCTCCTTTTAAACACCCTGTAAACATCATGTTTATGTTTAAGAAATGGCGCAAAGTGTGGATATGCATAATTTAACACATTTTTGAATGTGTTTGTGTATGTCTATGAGTGTGTGTTTTTTACATGCGCATGTGTGTATGTGCTAAATGCGGTCAACTACTTCAAGATGGAAATCAATAATGGAAGTGTAACACACTCAAAAACAAAAACAAAAAAGGAAAGAAAGAAAGAAGAATCTAAGAGAATGAATTACAAAATGGCTAAATTGCCGAATGAATGAATACTTGAGTGGAGAGCGAAGAAAGGCACTCGCAGGTCCCTCCGTAAATATCTTAATGTACAATTATAGGATCTGAAAGCTACTGCACGGTTTCATTTGTCCGTTCTTCGGTCTTCCCTTTTGTCTGTTTGCATTTCGCCTAGTCAGTATGTACATTTTACATACACGCGTATTTCGGATTTATTAATTTATGCACTTTTTGAAGCATTCCTTCTCGTTCGTTCGTCCATTCATCTTGACAATCAAGCAAACAACCCTGCAGTAATGAGCCGGTCAGTTTTCTAAGAAGGACTGGCTTTTGACCGATCCAAACCCTACTGGTTAAATTATGGCAGTTTTCTCCATGGAATTCGGCTAGCCAGCAGTCGGTAATAAAGGGGTAAGTTTATGGCTAGTCTCTAAATGACACTTTCATCAACTTAGAATATACCCTTCAGTAATATGGACTGACCCAAGTCTAGCCTTCGGTCAGTCCTTCATGTTACCAGTACTAGTCCCCTCATAATTCCACTACTAATGTATTAAACTGCCCTTTTTAACATGGGCCTGTCCTAGGGGAAGGACTAGGCCGCGAAACGGCTGATTATAGGCCAGTTTTTTTTGGGTCAATTGTCGTAATTATACCCGACACACTCTGTGTCGAGGGTATATTGCGTTTGTGTGGTTGTGTATAACACCCATAACCAGTCGAGATAGACCATATAGAAATGCTCAGCGTCACCAGGAGATTCGATTTAGACATGTCCGTCTGTCTGTCTGTCTGTCTGTATACAGTTATCTTATCGAAGGACTTCAGCTATCTTCACAAAATTTGGTATGCGTGCTCACGGCGACATGAGTAAGAACAAGTTCGAGAATGGACCCGATCGGACCATTTTTAGGGGTACCTCCAGTACTAGGGTTTGTTACGAAAATCACAAAAACTGCTTTAAAATCGAAGTTTTTCAACATAAGGACTGTCCTAGAAATAACTGTCCTTTTGTTTTTAGGCTATTTATAAAAAAGTGTTAACTCTATAGCAACATATTTGGTACCTAAATAAAGTATAAATATTGCAGATTAAAAAAAAAATACTCATTCGTAAAATAAAAGAGCTACTGAAAAGATGTCGTCTCAACAAGAAGAAAAGCGGAAAGCAATTATTTACAAACACCTGGAAAATCCAAACACCACGTACAAAAAGATCGCTAAGGAAGTTGGCGTGTGCGAAAAAACTGTCGGTAGGACCATAAAACGATACAGACAGCTTACCCCTTTATCAAAAACACCAGGATCAGGGAGAAAAAGTGGTCCAGCGAACCAAGCGGTGGCCCAGAACGTTAAGCGGCTGTTTACTCAGAATCCAGGCACTTCGGTTCGTGATATGGCAGCAAAAGCGGGAACATCGAAGTCAAGTGTTCAACGTATTAAAAAATTTTACAACCTAAGGAGCTATAAAGTACAAAAAGTACCTGATAGGTCAGAAGAAAAGGACGCCGAAGCCAAGAAGAGGGCTCGAAAACTTTATCGCGATTACCTGCCCAAATTTGATTGCGTGATCATGGACTAGTGTCCGACCGAAGGTTCGGCTTCGGCTTCGGTAATCGGCATAATCGGCCAATTCTTAATCTTCGGCTTCGGCTGGAAAAAGCCGAATATTTTAGCCGAATATTTTTGCATTTTAATGGAAGTAAAAAAGTCACGATAGATTTTCAATTGCTTCATTGAGACCTTTTACACTAGTGAATTATTGCCGTAAATTCTCACTTTGTGGGCGACTAAAGCGAAAGAATTTAGAGAAAATTTGAGCGGTTTTTTTTGTGCTTGTCAAATGAATAAAGACTGATTTTGTTTCCTTACTGTAAAATGTTTTGCATTCGGCTTCGGCCGAAGTCTTCAACTGTGCCGATTGTTCGGCTTCGGCTTCGGCTAAAAATCCACCTTCGGTCGGAC
Source organism: Chlorops oryzae (assembly GCA_020466095.1). Taxonomy (NCBI): domain Eukaryota; kingdom Metazoa; phylum Arthropoda; class Insecta; order Diptera; family Chloropidae; genus Chlorops; species Chlorops oryzae. The sequence goes on from CM035806.1 coordinate 119,832,261, forward strand.
ACTATCATGGACGATGAAACGTATTGCAAAGCGGATTTCAAGCAGTTACCTGGACACGGATATTCTACTGCGGTTAGAAGGGGTGGAGCATCCTCTAAATTTACCACCGAAAAACATACCAAATTTCCAAAGAAATACATGGTGTGGCAAGCCATTTGCAAATGTGGCCTTCGAAGTAAGGAATTTGTGACGGATCGCACAATCAACACCGAAATTTACATCAGAGAGTGTCTGGACCGGCGTTTGCTGCCTTTTATACGTCAACACCAAGGTTCAGTACTATTTTGGCCTGACCTAGCAACATCTCATTACGCCCAGAGAACGATGGATTGGTACCAAGCCAATAATGTCACTGTGGTACCAAGAGAAGCAAATCCTCCGAATTGCCCCGAACTTCGTCCAATCGAAAAATATTCGGCTTTAATGAAAAGGAACCTTAAGAAGACCAAACAAACTGCGAAGAACATCGAAATATTTCGACATAAATGGCGTCCTTGATTGGCCCATTATTAAGGGTACCTCCAGTACTACGGTCTGTCACAAAAATTCCAAAACTGCCTCAAAATCGGACTTTTTCGAAATAATTAATTGAAGCTTAGAATTTGAGCGTATATTTAAGCCTCCGATTATAGTTCAACAAAAATTGGAAAAGTGGGCGTGGAATAGGGGCAGTTTTCATAAAGAAATCTATCAAAAGTCGGTATATGGGGCCCGTTATGGCCTTAAACACCTCTTGATATTAAAACATGTTTGAGCATATGAGTCTGTGTCGGTTATTCTATTGTCAGGCTCGCCTGACTATAACACCCTTACTTGTGTTGTCTGGTTTTAGGATAGTCAAATGAGGAAAATAAACAACAAATTTCTTATATATATTCTAAGTTGATGGAAGTGTCATTTACAGACTAGCCATAAACTTACCCCTTTATTACCGACCGTCAGCTAGCCGAATTCCATGGAGCGAACTGACATAATTTAACCGGTAGGGTTTGGACCGGCCAAAAGCCAGTCCTTCTTAGAAAACTGAGCGGCTCATTACTGCAGGATATATAAGAAATTTGTTGTTTTTCTCCTCATGTGACTATCCTAAAACCAGACAAAATTACGACAATTGACCCAAAAAAACTGGCCTATGATCAGCCGTTTTGCGGACTAGTCCCTCCCCTAGAACAGGCCGACGTTAAAAAGGTCAGTTGAATACATTAGAAGTGGAATTATGAGGGGACTAGTACTGGTAACATGAAAGACTGACCGAAGGCTACACTTGGGTCAGTCCATATTACTGCAGGGAACTACCTGACTGATTGACTCCCTACTTATGGTGTCTTTTGTGATGTGAGTGTTAGCGCGTTAGTCTTTCCCAGTAGAAAAATATCTCCAGTGTGACAATGGAATTAGCCCTGTCATCGATGACATATCGGTGAATTAGACAT